>JANEYF010001093.1:167500-335000 GCA_029963845.1 Rhamnusium bicolor
GCCTCCGACGCTTCACGGGAGTCGCGCCGGCGCATCAACTACAGCCACTCCCCACATCCCGCAGGGTTAGTGACTGTAGATACCAGAATCATGTGCCTTAAGCAGACGGAGAGAAGCCAGAATGACCACCTTCTGCATTTGGCCCGCTAGCCACTCGGCTGATTTTTGGCAGGCCGGTATGATCTTCAGTTCCGAGAGCAGCGTAGGCTTTATCCCTCCGAGTACACCGATTATTAGGACGACCATTTTGACTGAGTAGCCTGGGTACAGCACTTGGAGCTCGTACCGGAGATCGCGATATTTGGTCCGTTTCTCCTCCTCCTTCAAGGTGATGTTTTTCTCCGCAGGTGCCGAGAACTCGATGGCATACATCACCTTGAGTTGATGGTCGAGGAGGACCATGTCAGGCTTGTTGGCTTGGATTAGCCTGACAGTCGGGAACAAGTAGTCCCAGTAAATTCGTCATTTCTCGTTCTCGACAACGGACTCAATATCTCCGGGGACGTAAGGCAGCACTGGTGTCTAGTTTATCCCGTACGAGTGCCTTAGATGGTAGTATAGCACTCGTAAAGCCGCGTTATGTCGGTGGATGTAGGCCGAAATCGCATATATGGGGCATGCAGAAAGTAGGTGCATGAGCGATTCCGGCGCCTGATGGCAGGTCCTGCAGTTAATATCAGGAACCTCTACACGCCACACGCGGCTACGGTAGACCAAGGTGTTGATAACACCATCCTGGCAGGACATAATGAATCCCTCGGTCTCTGACTTAAGTCCGGCCGACCTTAGAAAGGCGAAGGTCAGCCTGGTCGATAAACCCAGTGTTTCCATGTTCTTATAGAAGACACCATGCTGGGGTTTACCGACGTGCTGCCGAACCGCAAGAGAGGATCTGAGCTCCTGAGGATGGTACATGCCATACTCAGTACTACTCTGCCATGCGTACACTCCAGGCTCAAGAGTGTTCGCCCCCCCCGTTGACTTGGGAGGTACACACGAGGAACGTACGATCTAGGATGAATACTTCTGTGAATATTCATCATCTTGCGGGTATCTCTGTCTAATTGGCGCAGCTTATCTACCGTCCACTTTACTACTCCAAAGGAGCAGGGGCAGAACCGGAACGGCGAGCATATTAGTTGCAGACACCTTGTTCTTCCCCGAAAGTTCAGAAGACGAAATCTTTCGGAGACGGTGTCTGTACTTGCCGCGGAGAGAATCCTTTATTTGTGTTACATCCTGGATGTGCCTTTGTTGCACACCCAGGCATGTATAGGCCTCTCCGGCATCCAGATGTCTTAGGATGCTTCCGTCTGCGAGCTGCGCATCTTCAGAGAATTCCCCGCATCGTCCTCTCTTCAGGTGGACGACTGCACATTTATCCAACCCGAACTCCATACCAATTGCCCGCGTATATTCTTCGACCACCCTAAGATCGTTTTGTAGTTCGCGATCTCCGGAGGCATAAAGTTTAAGGTCATCCATATAAAGTAGATGGGTGACCTTATGCCTCCGGTCGTTGGGTGGTCCACATTGATATCCGCGGGTTTGGCGGAGCCCAACAGATAACGGCAGCAGTGAGATGCAGAAGAGGAGAGGACTCAGGGAGTCACCCTGGAAAACTCCTCTCCTAAATGCCACCTGCTCTGTCGTGACCCGCTGTACACCTGATGTTATGGTGAAGCGGATCTTCCAGAGCGGCAGCAGCTGTTCTATGCATCTCACTAGTGATGCTGGTACCGCAAGACATGCGAGCAAGTACAATGTGATGTTGTATCAAATGCCTTGCGGTAATCAATCCAGGCCATCGATAGATTCCGCTTGTATTGCACAGAATCCTGTGTAATACAGCGGTCTATCAGCAGGCTGTCCTTGCAACCTGCCATGCCCTTCTGGCACCACGCTGTTCGTGTATCTGCTAGAAGACCGGATCAACAGACCTCAGTGTCCTAGCATAAAAGATACGTGTAAATATCTTGTAGCAGGAGTTGAGGCAAGTGATCGGCCTATAATTCCTCGGGTCGGAAAGATCGCCCTTTTTTGGGGATAAGTACAGTACGTCCCTCGACGAACCAGTCCGGAATCTGCTGCCCTTCGTTCAACCATGAGTTGAAAACTCGCGCCAGATGGCGGTGAGTGGAAGGAAATTTCTTCCACCACCAGTTGTTTATGCCGTCTGAGCCCGGGGCAGCGAAGTTCTTGGTACCAACAAGTGCTTGTTGGACTTCCTCTGTACTGATTCCCGGGCACACTTCTTCTGGCCCTTCAAGATGTCTGTGACACAGAGCCTCGAAGTGTGCAATTGATGGAGTGTCGCTATTGAATGGACGCGTCGTTTCGTAAATTCCCTTCCAGAAGGTTTCGACATCTCCTACAGTCGGCGGGTTCTCGACAACACGCTGTGGCTCTTGAAAGAGGCGGGAAGGATTCGTACGGAACAAATTGTTTCGTTCCATACTCCTTACCCGCCTCTTCAATGTTTTCTTTATCGCCATGGTTATTATTATTTTTTTTTTTCGGTTTCCCGATGCCGGTCAGTCCTCCCGTGGCCTCCGACGCCTCACGGGAGTCGCGCCGACGCATCAACTACAGCCACTCCCCACATCCCGCAGGGTTAGTGACTGTAGATACAAGAATCGTGTGCCCTAAGCAGACGGAGAGAACCCAGAATGACCGCCTTCTGCATTTGACCTGCCAGCCACTCGGCTGGTTTTTGGCAGGCCGGTATGATCTTCAGTTCCGAGAGCAACGTAGGCTTTATCCCTCCGAGTACATCGATAATAGGGACGACCATTTTGACCGAGTAGCCTGGGTACAGCACTTGGAGCTCGTACTGGAGATCGCGATATTTGGTCCGTTTCTCCTCCTCCTTCAAGGTGATGTTTTTCTCCGCAGGTGCCGAGAACTCGATGACATACATCACCTTGAGTTGATGGTCGAGGAGGACTACCCCGTACGAGTGCCTTAGATGGTAGTATAGTACTCGTAACGCCGCATTATGCCGGTGGATGTAGGCCGAAATCGCATATATAGGGCATGCAGATAGTAAGTGCATGAGCGATTCCGGCGCCTGATGGCAGGTCCTGCAGTTGATATCAGGAACCTCTACACGCCACACGCGGCTACGGTAGACCAAGGTGTTGATAACACCATCTTGACAGGCCATAATGAATCCCTCGGTCTCTGATTTAAGCCCTGCTGATCTTAGAAAGGCGAAGGTCAGCCTGGTCGATAAACCCAGTGTTTCTATGTTCTTATAGAAGACACCATGCTGGGGTTTATCGACGTGCTGCCGAAACAGATTTTCCTGTTCGGCAGCTCTGATTCGGGCTTTCAGACGATTTGGCTGAAGTTCGGTGACTGACTCAACATCAGCACCTCGCCGGCCTCCTCGCCTGATGTCAAATGCGAGACCAAGTTCAACTGCGGCTCTTTTTGCTGCCTTGAACAATCCTGCTCCCACTCCTACAGTTTCGTGATGTTCTACGAACCGCAAGAGGGGATCTGAGCTCCTGAGGATGTTACGTGCCATACTTAGAACTACTCTGCCATGCGTACACTCCAGGCTCAAGAGTCCTCGGCCCCCCCGTTGACGTGAGAGGTACACACGAGAAACGGACAATCTAGGATGAATACTTCTGTGAATATTCATCATTATTATTATTATTTTTATTTTTTTATAATTTTTTTTTTCGGTTTCCCGACGCTGGACAGTCCTCCCGTGGCCTCCGACGCCTCACGGGAGTCGCGCCGGCGCATCAACTACAGCCACTCCCCACATCCCGCAGGGTTAGTGACTGTAGATACCAGAATCGTGTGCCCTAAGCAGACGGAGAGAACCCAGAATGACCGCCTTCTGCATTTGGCCTGCCAGCCACTCAGCTGATTTTTGGCAGGCCGGTATGATCTTTAGTTCCGAAAGTAGCGTAGGCTTTATCCCTCCGAGTACACCGATTATAAGGACGACCATTTTTACCGAGTAGCCTGGGTACAGCACTTGGAGCTCATACCGGAGATCGCGATATTTGGTCCGTTTCTCCTCCTCCTCCTAACAATTGGCGCAGTCGGTAGGATCCGCATAACATTACATGGAGATGGAGCCTAACTTAGAGAAAACGCCCAAAAGAACAAGAACATCCGTGACAAGGTACGTAAGCAGTACCTATCAATTAGCAAGTAAAAATCCATTACAAGTCAAGGAAATCGGTGTGTTCGACATTGAGAAACGTCCCTGTGAAAGGAACATATAGTGACGCCTCTAAAAGAGATATCCCAGTGAACTCGATATCAACAGGACTTCATATGGAAAGATTTGCGTAAGTTCATTTTGATAATGATCCCGTTTTAATTTTTCTATTTTCTTTCTACTTTTAATACTAAATTTCTGTTCTAATATTTAGAAGTAATCCATCTATTCCTTTATTTTTACGACAAGTACGAAGCATTTTAATTAAATTAATTAATTTTTATTTTTATTACCATAAATAATTTCTAATTAAATAAGCAACAATGTCAGATATAGTAGAACCAGTTAAGCTTTACAAACTCTCTAAAGTCTTTTCCATTGTACCAGAGTTTGACGGTATACAATAAATTCACAAACATTTATAAATTCATGTATTTACGCACAGAATATGACACAAGGAGATTAAAAGTTTATTTTGACTCTCCACATAAAAAATAAATTACGCGGAAGAGCTGCTGAATTAGTCATTTCTCGAAATCCCGAAACATGACCGGAAATTAAATATTTACTTGACGCCCACTTTGGTAATTCAAGAGACTTAAATTGTTTAATTCAGGATCTACAAAGAATTCGCCAATTCACAAATGAATCAGCTTTAACATTTGTAGCTAGACTCCAAACTCACAGTGCTAAAATGCACGCATCCATACAAAATAAGCGCTAACTCAAGATCAAAAACAATATCAATCTGAGTTAATTGAAAACATGTCATTAAATACTCTCTTGACTGGTTAGAACCTAAACTAGGATAAATTATCCGCGGAGGTAAACCTTCAACTATGCTAGACTCAATAAACAGAATTCAACCCGAATTACAATTATCATACTTTGAATCCCAAAATTTCCTAAAAAATCCATCCAAACAAAAATCCATTCCCAAATTTACAGAAGCGACCAAATGTCAATATCTTACAAAAATCATGTACATTTTGTAAACGCAGTGGTCACACTATAAATGACTGTTGCACAACAACAATAATTATCGTTTCAAAACTCAAACACATATTTCAGACCAAATCCATTGGCAAGTCAATCACAAAATTTTACGAGGCCAAATTTTCAAAATTTAAACAAAATCAGCAACAAGGCTTACATCAACAAAAAATACCTAATCCAAATTTTCAAAATTTTCGACAACAAAATCAGGAACAAAGCTTTCAACAGCAAAATAGGCCTAATCCAAATATAAACCAACTAAGGCCCTCAACAATATAACATAACACAAATTTTAACCGTTTCAATCAACAAAAGAATTCATCATGTAAATTATGAACCGAGTTATGAACCACATGATGATCAACATAATTTTAATCAATACGAAAATTGTGCATTCAATAATTATCCTGAATACGAAAAGAATTATGAATTTGATTATCTCCAAGGCAATCAAAACTATACTCCAGAGAATTATACTTCTAATTCTTAAAACACCAACGTGAATTATACTGCCAATTCTCAAAACACCAAAGATGATTATACTGTTAATTCCCAGGATTTTTATTAAGGTCTAAATTACCTAACAGAACCTCCTATCCAATAGTTATGTCCTGTAACCGAAATATCCAATCAAATTCAAGCAACCAACTTACAATTTTAACCCGTTACTGAACTTCGAAGAGCAGATCTTCATTTAAATTCACTTTTACATGTTAACTCCAGAAATCTATATTATATCAAAGACATTACAAATAAATTCAAAATTTTAATCGACACAGGTTTATCAGTTTTTAAAATCAAAACTATCCTAACGTTACCCAGAAAACGTTATTATTCCAGGTATCACTAAATGAAACTTATTAACGAATCAAGTTTAATTCCATTTAAAATCCGGTGATCCGCACAAAGTTTTTGTGTATAATTTAAATATTGACTTTGATGGACTTCTAGTATCAGATTTTTCAGAACATTATAATTGTATTATTGATATAAAAAACAAACAATTAATAACGGATTTTAAAACTGTTTCACTCTTTAAAGTAAACGATGATACACCTGAACTTCCATAAGAAAAACTTAAAGCACAAGTTCCAATTCAAGATATCCCTGGTAATAATACCAATATCCAAAGTTTAAGTTCTATTAAACCACGTACTGAAAGAATATTTAAACTAAAATATAATTTAAAAAATACTGACGCTATACTCAGCGCAGGAGAATGAAAAAGTACGATTACCAAATGCCATAGTACAAATTAATGACAAAGGAGAATTTTTAACATCAATCATAAATCCCAACGCAATTCCCAAGACAATTGATTTTTGAAATCTTCAACTCGAACCCGTCCAGAAATTCAGAGCAATCTTTAACTTAAACGCTCAATACCCAGATTTTTAAGATTCAGATAACAAATTTAATTACACAACTTTGTTTAGATTTTTCCAACATATTTTACTTAAAAGGTGACATTCTAACTTTTGCTAATGAAATTAAACATTCAATTGACACAAACAACACGAAACCTGCATTTATTAAATCGTATCGCTACCCTCACATACACAAAAAGAGAGTAAAAACACAAATGTCCAAAATGTTAGAATAAGGTATAATTCGACCATCTATTTCACCCTGATCCTCTCCCGTCTGGGTAGTTCTAAAAAAATTAGACGCGTCAGGAAAACGAAAACGGCGAGTCGTAGTAGACTACAGGAATTAAACAAACTGACTATCGACAACAAATACCCATTACCAAATATCTTTGACCTCCTAGACCAATTAGGCAAATGCTAATATTTTACTACTTTAGTCTTGGCTTCTGGATTTCTCCAGATCGAAATTAACACGGAAGATGTTTAAAAGACCGCTTTCACTGTTGAATGCGGTCATTATGATTTCGTGCGATTGCCCTTTGGATTAAAGAATGCTCCATCAACGTTTCAAAGAGTGATGGATAATATTTTATTAGGAATACAAAATGAACGATGTCTCGTGTATATGGATGATATATTGTTTATTCTCCAATTATTCATGACCATACCTCCTGCTTGACAGAAGTTTTTAAACGTTTACATAACGCTAACCTCAAAATTCAACCTGAGAAGTGTGAACTTTTATACCCTCTTCTGGATCTACATCTATGGTAAGTTTGTTGTACGTTGGTAGGTATTTTTTTATATGATGTGAAGGGAACATAGTAGGTTTTTGTTAAGTTTATGGTTAAAAGTCTACTATTGAACCATTTTATTATTTGTTTAAAATCACGTTCTACTTTTTGTTTAAGCGTGATCCATGACTCATCCTCATAAAGGACCACTGTGTCATCAGCGAAACTTAGTATGCTACCTTCACTTTCCAATTTATACAAATCATTTATGTAGATGTTAAATAATATTGGTCCTAAAACGGTTCCCCTGAGGAACTCCATATTCGACAGTGTGAAAGTCACTGAAAGTATCATTAACATTCACAGAGTGCGTTCTATTTGAGAGATAATTACACATAAGCATATATGGCGTTCCTCGGAAACCAATATTCTGTAAAACGCGCATAAGCTGGACGTGACTAACCGTGTCAAACGCTTTTCTCAGGTCTACAAAAACACATAAGTATGGTTTTTTATCATTTACTGATTTATTTATTTTTCCTGTTAATTGAGAAATTGCATCACTAGTTGATAATTCTTCTCTGAAACCGTACTGTTTATCTGATAGAATATTATATTTTTCAAAATAATCGTTAATTCTTTTTTTTAGTATTTTCTCGAACATTTTTGCCACGTTAGATATTAAGGAAATTGGCCGATAATTAGACACGTCCAGCCTATCCCCAGTTTTGTAGATAGGTTTAACAACAGCGACCTTGAAAGCCGTTGGACACTCGCCGGTATCGAAAGTCATATTTATAATGTGTGCTAAAGGGGTGGATATTTCAACCGCTACATATTTCAAAGTCTCAGACCTCAAACCATCTAGCCCTGGTGCTTTATGATTTTTCAGTTCATTAATTATTTGAACAACTTCTTTTGAATTTGTTTGGGAAAGAAAAATTGAATTAGAAATGTTCGTGTGCGTGTTATCAAATTTTGTTTTTATTTTGTTTGCCAAAAGCTTTGCGATATTAGTAAAGTAATTGCAAAATACGTTTGACATATGTTTTCAATCGGTTATATTTCCGGATTCTACTTTAAGTTCTTTAATTCCATTTCGTGTTTTATTATCACCTGTTATTTCTTTCACACAGTTCCACAAAGCTGAAGAGTTATTTTTATTTTTTTCTATTTTTGCTTGAAAATAATTAATATTTTTAATTAAATCATTTAATTTGTTTCTATATTTTTTAAAGCTATTAATATTTTCTAATGTTTCATTGTTTTTAATTTTTGCGTAAAGGACATTTTTATGATTGGTATATTTTACTAAGCCTGAAGGTATCCAACACTTTCTTTTGATTTCATTGTTTTTAATTTTTACAATTTTAGTTGATTTTAATATTTTATTTTTTAATATATTAATAAATAAATTTGCAGCATCATCTACATTTTTGGCTGAATACACTTCTGTCCAATTTTCTTCTTTTAAGGTACTTATTAATTTATCATGTTCTATATATGTTTTTGTTTTCTCATATTTAATATTGGTTTTTATTTCAGAAAAGATAATTTGGTTAGAGATTGAGAAATGGTCACTAATGTTAGATTTTATAATAGCTGAAATATTTTTATAACTGTTTTTATTAGTTTTGACAAATAAATGATCTATGCAGCTTTTTGCTTGCCCTTGAATACGTGTAAATTCATTTATTGTTGAAATAAAACCTTCCTCTGCCAGAATGTTTAGATAATCATTTACGTAAGCAAAATCACCTAGGATATCGATATTTATATCCCCAACAAGGATTTGTTTATCTTGATTTTTTGGGCTACTTCTAAGATATTCGGGGAGGCCATTTATAAAAGCATTTTCGATGTAGATGGGGGCCTATATATTGCAGAAATTAAAATAGTTTTGTTATTATATTTAAACTGTGCCTGCAGAATTTTAACATTATCAAATTTACAATATCTACAGTATAATTAATATTATGTTTAATATATACAACAACCCCATCATTCTGATTTATTTCCCCTTCATTATATAGCAAGTTATATCCAGGAATATTATAGATTGTTGTGTCATTTATTTGCCATGTTTCTGAGAGAACTATAATGTCAAATTTAAATTTCATTTGAGATAATTCTATTTTTAATTCATCCAGATTTCTATTGATACTCCTTATGTTACTATGTAATATTTTGAAATTGCATTGTTTTTCGTATTTGTCTATAAGTTCATTATATTCTGTAAAATTTTGTAATATATATAAACATGTTAATCAAATTAAATAAAGACAATAGTAATTTGATTTATTGTAATTTATCAATTTAGAAGAAAATATGTCATATTTAATAGAACCGTAATTTAATTTATAAGAATAATTAGTATTATAACTTAGCTAGAGAGAAGGAATATAAATAGGATATTGTAAGGATTTATTTTCGAGTTTAATTCCAACATAGGCATATTCTTATTTATTATTTGATTGAAATAATTCAAAAATAATATTATACAAATAATCAAAAGTGAAGTAACAGTAACATATGTTAATCATACAATTGTATGCAGATGTTCAAGAAAACTCACCTTGGACCTTGAGATTTTATAGTAAGTAGTAAGTAGTGTGCATATACGGTAAGTAAAAGTAATCTTGTATGTGAAGTAATATGGCGCCCAACAGAACATTATAAATATGTGAATGTTTATATGTTGGAGGACTTTTTATTGTATTAAGATGACATTAATTTGAAAAAAATTTTTTTAATTTTTTTTTCAAAAATCGTTAGTTTTCGAGCTATGAGCAAACAAAATGGCTGATATATAATTTCAACTCATATTGTCGTTTTCAAAACTTAAACGTTAATTCACTGATAGGTAGTCTGGTAATTTTTTTTGTTTTTTACTTTCTATTACCTAAAATAAGGAAGTATAGTAATCATGATTTTCTTCGACCTCGAGATTTGGATTGATTTACATGTTTTAAACCCTCCTGAATCCATTTTGACTATTTTCTGAATGATGTCTGTCGGTGCGTGTGTGTGTCTGTGTGGATGTGTGTATGTGTGTATCCGCGATAATTCAAAAAATACTAATGGGCACAGTTTTTGAGATAAAGCTTTCACACTTGGTACACTTGTTCTAAAGGCCAAAGACAATGGAAAATTCGGTGATGAGCAAAATTGGTCAGCTGGCAGGGGATCCACTGGACCCAAACTTTTTTGTATTAGACTTTACAAAAAAATATATTCTTGATGAAAGATATAAATCATGTCTACTATATCAAGCGAATAAAATATATTTTCCAAGTACTTAAATGAAGCTGTTGTAAACTGAAATTTTGTACGTATTTTACCTCATAAAATGAGGTTAGGATAAATCTGGCAGTTAGACATTTGAAATATCTAATTTAGTTACAAATATGTCAATGTTAATAAGAAGAAATTATTAAAATATATTACATGAATAATTATTATTGACAGTATCGAAGGACGGTGATAATTAATTATTAAACAATTTTTATGAAACATTTTAAGGTACGTTTTTAAAATTTAATTGAGGTAAGTGAAGAATTAAACAGAATGATTTTTTTTAGATCAGAATGATATAATTTGGTATAAGAAAGTTATGTGCTGGCCACATCAAATATTTTTTTTAACTTTGAATGTGTTTAATATCTGTGGATATTTTGGTGCTATTGAGACTTTCGTACTACCTCCGATTGCTGATAGAAATTACTTTTTTCTTTTAAAGGGAGAACCCAGTATATTTTCACGAATTTAGATAGTGATCTACAATACAAATTTAGCAACAACTATAGGATTTAGTTGCACATCACTATTCGCTACTAAGATTTGAGAAAAACTAAAACTGCTTATTAGGTCCTAATTAATTTATTTATGAATCATAGTAGCTGTTTAAAATGTCCACCATTTACTTCTTCATACCAAGTCAATTACGAAAACTTTCATGCAATTCAACAAGACATTCCCCTTTATCATCTGAATTTGGTATTAGATTTTTAACTTTAGTCATATAGAATATCACGTATACCACGCTCTTCAAATAATCAACAAATACAGATCTAAAGGATTCATATCTGGAGATCGGAGTTGCTATTACGGTTAAGGCATTTTCCATTAAATATCTGACATTTCTATCTGTAAGATTTCTTTTTCGTTCACAATATCCTAACGTTAGGTTTTAGTTTCTTTATTTTTCATTTGAAAGTACCATTTTGAATTGTAACATTAGATCAAAATGGACTCGATTGATAAATTAATAATTGTTTTCATGGGGTCTTCTTTATGATTAAAAAATCATAAAAAAATCTATATAAAATTCTAAAAATATCAGCACAACGGCAACAATAACTTGTTTCTATACTTTTGGCTAACGCTGTATGATCATAAAAGTAAAGTCGACAGATTATCGAATCCATGTATAAAGTAATGAAACAATTCACTAACATTAAAAATGTTTCCTTGGGTTATACCAGTGTTCAGATCAATCAGATGGTTCAAAAGGTATGCCTAAGAAACCGAAATTTAATGGCCACAATTAAGAGATCTTTAACTTTACTTCGAGTTTGGCCAAACTCGAAGAAAAGTTTAAAAATCGTATAACTTTCCACAAAAGTGACATCGGACTTAACAAACAGTCTTGCATTTTAGCTAATCACGCATTATTACATAATTATAATGTGTTATAATAACGTTAAAATATTAGATTTTGAAATCAATTATCACAAACGTAGTTTTTTAAAAATGTGTCACATTTTCAAGTAACCGAATATTCTTAATGCCAGAAAGCATATTGATAACTTAAGTAAAATTTATACTTACTACATTTCAACCATTGATGAAAACACCCTGTATAGTATGGAATAATAAAAATTAATGTCCCTAAATATAAGACATCTAGTTGCTGGCATCTGCTGTCATTGTTCTTTTGTTTCTATTTAACAAGTTTTTATATCCAAATTCCTTTTTTTTCTTGCATCATAAAAATACACATGATGTCTGTTATAATCTAAAGAAATTTAATTAATATGGATCTGGTGTCATCTATTCACAATGTTGTTATTTTTTTACAGTTGTGGTAGTATATTATTAGCAGTTAATTATTAGTGTTATTTTCTACAATTTGTCAAGATTTTATAGCTTTTCAATGAAAGTTAACTTTAACCTCACTTTCGTAAGTACTTTTTACTTTTTACATAACTTAGTTTAATTAATTATAATTTATTGTAAAGTTCCTGATAAAGAAACAATAAAGGTTTCGAAACCTTGAACAGAAAAAAGAGTTTTTCTTTTATTATCTGGTCACATGACTGCAATCCCAGTTTAAAATTAAAAATACTTGTTTTTAATATAGACAGTCGTCTAATCTCCCTCTCAAAACTTATATATATATATATATATATATATATATATATATATATATATATTATATATATATATATATATATATATATATATATGTGTATATATATATATATATATATATATATATATATATATATATATATATATATATATATATATATATATATATATATATATATATATATATATATATATATATATATATATATATATATATATATATATATATATATATATATATATATATATATATATATATATATATAAAAAAATGAAATCGTATGTAATATAAATAACACCCCCTAAAATAAAAACGACCATTTTACAGATTGGCCAAAGATTTGTCCAGATATTGTCGACCGTAATCGTTGGGGAGGACGAATTCCAGTAGCAGTAGACTATAACATCATTCCGGTAAAATTTGTTGTAATTCACCATACTGTTACACCTGAATGTAATTCTGAAAGTTCATGTTCTGAAATAATGAAAAGTATTCAAAATTTCCACATGGACACCCTGGAGTTTCATGACGTAGGATATAAGTAAGTATAGAGTTTAAGGACGTCTATATTAGCTATACAGATAAATCAACGAAGTATGCGCCATTTACTTTTATCCGTTGAATATTGGCCGACGCGACGGTGTGTTACACATCTGAGAATTACCGAACGATTTGACTACAATAACGTGCAAAGCCATCTCGAGGACCGTAAATGAGTTTAGGGCCAGCTGGACTCAGTTTGGTTTTTGGGCCCCTCCGCGAAAAATGTTTTAGGGCCCCCTCATTGTTGTGAATAAATAACATAATTTTTGTCAGTACTTTAAAACTTTTTTATTGCCTTATTTCTATTAACGTCCTGACAGAGTTTAGCTATAGCCTATAGCTATAGTTCATTTCACGTCATCAATTTTAAATTTCTAAATTTATTCGCAGTGCCTTTGCTATAGAGCTATCGGCAGTATCGGTACTGCTCTCGTAGCTCCAGAAGACATACATTTCTATTGTTATGGGACTACGACAGCAGTGCCAACAGCTCCTATAGCAAAGGCACTGCGAATAAATTGAGAAATTTAAAATTGATGACCTGAACGCCAACATTCGTGAAATGAGCTATACCACTGAACATCTTGTAAGCCTTTTGATTTTGGGATATTTTAGATGACATAATTCAACAATAGCAAAATTTCAGTGAACTTAAAACAAAATAAATAGGTGTAGAATAAATATTAAGTATAAACTTTTATTTTATAAAATATTACATTAATACAATACATAAATAACAAAACAACAAACAAAAAAAATTTATTTACGATTAATGATTATGCATATGTATGTGTCTACATAATTATTATTATTTATTTAAATTTTATATTACATATACAATTAAAATATATAGTAATAATTAATTATATTTATTAGTTGTCTATAAATCCAACATCGATTTTGTAAATTAATGTGATATTAAATCTGACATATCCATATTCGCGACCGTTACAGACTCAATTGAAAGTATTGCTAAATCATCTAATCTATTTTGAGTCATACTGTTTCTTAAATAATTTTTTATTATCTTTAATTTGGAGAAACTCCTTTCAGTGCTAGCAACAGTGACGGGAGGGATTAAAAATAACAATAAGACAGTGATAGTCTGATCAAAAGATGAGGCTAATGTAGCATTTTCTATTAATAAAAATTCGGCAAATTCAAAAATTGTTTTAAAATCTTTCAATTTGTCACAAATTAAACGATTATTTCTTAAAATAGATAATTCAATGCCCAATGATTCAGATATGTCGTCTTTATGAATTTTTTGTAACTCGTCACCTTTTTCTAAGATTTCCTGTTTTGTTAAATTGCAAACATTTTTAGGTAATAAAAAATTAAATTTGTTTACAATATGTAAATGAGATTGAAATCTATTATTTAATTGTGTATGTATAATATCTATTACTCTATAAAACATATTTATTTTAAAATTATCATCTGTAAATCGATGATCTATACATAGATCATCATAATGTCGTTTAACTTTAGGTTCCCTTTTCTTTTTTTAACTCTGGGTTAACCCCCATTGGTTTGCGATATTTATTGCTTCTAATTTTATTTTTTTAAAATTATTTCTTGTTTCACTAAGAAAATGCATGTTTTTTTCAATTAAACTACAAATGTCAATTAAACCAACATTTATGTTTTGGGACAATATTATTTAAAATGCTTTTTGCATCATCACGTTTATCTTTTTTTGTAGATGTTAATATTATCTTATTAAGGCACATTACAATATCTTTATAACGTAGCTTGATAGCTATTAACGATTTAATTCGGTCAGCCCACCGAGTTGGATTTAATCTTTTTAATTTAATATTTGAATTTTCATTAGAGTTGACAATAAATTCCATCTTACAATACTTGTTCCGAAAAAATTATATATGCTTTGAATTATTAAAAAAAATGAATCTGTTTCTTTAATTCCATTTACTGCATCATTTATCACCAGATTTAAATTGTGAGCAGCACAGTGAATGTATATGGCAGTCTTTTCAATGTCTTGAACTCTTTTTTGTATTCCTGAATACGCACCACTCATGACATTAGCACCAACATAGCCTTGTCCTCGACATTTATGTAAATCTAGTCCAAAATTTTCCATTGACTGTGTAATAGTTTCAGTTAAACCTTCAGCTGATTGAGAATCAACTTTAGTAAAACCGGAGGAAGCTTTCTTTAATTAAAATTTTTTGCACTACGGAATATTCATCTTTTATCAGTTGCACATATCTTATTATTTGACTAAGTTGGTCAATTTTACTAATGTCTTGAGTGGTATCCATAATAATCGTAAAAAACGGCGCCGCTTTAATTTCATCGACAATCGTTTTCTTTAATCTTGTGCCCAATATACTTATTATTTCATTTTGAATCTGAGCTAAAAGATATTTATGAGAACCTTCGGGTAAAGAAATTACATGCCTTAATATATCATCATATTTAGCCAACAAATGAACAGTGGATAAAAAGTTACCATTATAATTATCATTGTAAGTGACGTCTTCGCAATACCCACGAAATGCTAACATATTTTTCGTTAATATTTAAGTTATGTTAAATGGTTTCTCAAGAACTTGTGTACAAAAAATAAGTTTAATATTTAATTAATTTTACGTTATCATTATTTAAAGTCTTTTTCTTTTCCATATTTCATAAATAAAACAACAATTAATATGTGAATGTGATAATGAGTGGTCTTTAATTTTTGTTGATAATCTCTACCAATCAGAAATGCCATTTTTCGACCAATTATTTCTCACGGATGAAAATAATCAACATGGTTGACAATATACACAATTTTTAATGTTTGAGTAACATAACCAAATATTATTATTTTTATAAAAATGTTGTTCGGAAAAGCTCCTATTTTTATTATCTTTGGGATATGGACCCTTGGGTCTGCAAAGACCATTACTTATTATCAAATTTCGCACTAAATCGATATGTAAAATATCGATCTTATTGAAATTAGCAAAACCTGTTACCTTGTAAACAAAAATCGTAGCCGTCGTTATCAGCGCTGCCAACAATGTTAACTGTAGTAGTCAACAATGAATCGTCATCGGAAATCGGAATCGTCAATTTGCTCATTTTCAATAGAGGCGCTGGAATTTTCCTTATGGTCGTTTTCATTTGAATGTTCGCCCGTTTCATTTTGATTTTTTCAATTTTTTTTGTTGGGTTGAAGTAGATGTAGATGTAGATGGACACATAAATGATGTTATTTTGTTATATTTTTTAACGTATTCTTCTTGTTGCTTTCTTTTGCGCTTCTTTGTCGCTCCGCTGGTCATACTTAAGGAGCGTGGATAGGAGTCAAACTCGTTTTCTTGCTGAAAAATTAACAAAATTTTTTAATATTTGAATTCGAATTAATCGAATTTAATTAATTTTAAGCTTAATTTGTTTTATGGCAACTCCTGAAAATCATTAACACAAAAAAATTATACACAATTTAAATAAAAATTAAATAAAATTTTCGCTTTTCGTTAATCACACCGTATTTTATTTTAGAAAATAGGTATATTTTTTTCTTTCATTCTTCATAATTATGTAATTATTTTGTGATTTGTTTATAATAATTAAAACTTACCTTTTTTAAAGTTTTGATTCCTACACAACACAAACAAAATTTTGATTTTATTTTAAGGTGTCCAAAGCACTTTTACTTTTGCACTTTTGTTTTCTATTTTAATTTTAAATAACGTGTCTTATGCAAGTTAATTCTTTTTATATGTTCCCCCCTCCCTTTTTGTAAAATTATTAAATAAACAAAGCCTGCCTTACCTTCTTGTTAGAACTGAAAAAATTGCATCCAAGTTCGACGGCAATAAATAATTTAATATACGCGACGCGGCTAACTACTTAAAAAAAATACACGGCCGTCGGCGTCTCAAAACTAAGTAAAATATCTCGGCATATCTGCCATGGAATTAAAGTCGGATGTCGGGAAGGATTTATTATATTTTAAAATGAAATACTTAAATAGAGCGGCTTGTCTTTTCTCTATTTTGTTTTGAACTTACACTAGTTAAACTACATGTTATTAAATTCCTTCATTTAATTAAATTAAAATGTTATATGTAGAGAATACGTGCGGGTAATTTTGGCATAAATTTGTTGATGTCGGTACAGAGATCTAAGAAATATAAAAAAACATAAAACCAAAAATCACCGTCACTAAATGATGCCGCTCGGCGCAGGTGTGGTGTGAGAGTAAGACAAAACACAAACACGGACCGTTCTATGGCTGTGTTGTTTTTATATTTCTTCAACTCTGCAAATTGCAACGAAATGCACTTCTCCTCGTGGATATAGTGGGCATAAAAAAACGTCGGCTTGTTTGATAGCGATAAAGACATCAAAGATGCCGACCCCGACGTTTCTTTCATCCTACTATAATAGCGACGAGGATAATTTTTTTATAATAATGGTTAGTAACGCATCGGCCATCGGCCCTCATTAGACCATTCCATGGAGATAAACAATAAACATAAAAAAATCGAGAAAGCTGCGACCGGCGTTTGACTTTTTTTATTTAGGTTTTTATGTTGCACTCGACTCGGCTGGGCTCCTAATGTGCTCGGGCCCTCCGCACCGTGGGGGCTGATGGGGGTAAAATGACGCCACTGGCTGCACTGCAATATCACATCAGCTGCGCTGAACCACGCACACTAATTTCTGACTGGATCCTCCTTCGCTGCTAGCTGTCAAACGTAAATTGCGCATACAATGGCTGTGTTCGTCTCTTCGTGGTTTTATGTGTATTTATAACAGGTGTGTTTACTAGAAAATATAAGTAAGGAATATTTTTGAATAATCACTAAATTTTATAAACCTATGTTCCTTGCAAATTCCTTAACTCCTAATAATTATTATTGGTAGAAAAAATTTATTGAAAATTTAGCCTAGTTGATGCTTTTTTTCAGCAATATCGTATGACTCTTTGTTTTCGACACAATCGTATCAAGTTATTCTTTGTCCAACTATTTTTTGAATTGTAATCCAGTTCTAGTCTAGGTGATCTAAATCTAGAAATAAGGGAAACTACCGCAGGCAGAGGGACAGTTATCCTCTTGAAATTTTTCGGAATGATTTTTAACAAATGAATGTATAAATGGAGGGAGAGAGAGATTTTTATAACTAAAATAAAAATAGAATAACAAAATATTCTCAGATGAAATGTTATTTCTTTGGTAACAAGCACTAACACAAAATTTATTCTTAAAACTTAGAAATACTTTTTTAGGTACACATTTTAACAAATTTTATTCTGAAGAAAAAATAAAATAAAAGAATAGATATTCTGCGCATATAAAAATTTAAATATGTGGCCTACCTAGATACTAATACCATCAGAAATCATTTACTAAAGGAGAAATTTCCTCACTTCTAAAACAAAAATTAGCTGGAGGGAGGGTGAGCGCATGCATTTATTTATTATCAGCACTTTCCTCAGCATTCTACACATAAAACAACAAAACAGTTATTATTCAATATTGAGGTAGATTACACTGCCCTCGGTCACCACATCACTATTTATATAGGTATGAATTTTGTTATCTAAAGTATATTTGTCGGTATATTTGTACAAAAATATTATTTATATAATAATATGAATTAATTTGACATTTAAATATTTTAATTATAATACTGATCAATTTGAAAGCAGAATGTCCGCTATAGCATGAACTCCTGAAAAAAAATACTACACACACCCAAGAATTTTTTTTTACAAAATTTTAATAACCTAAGGTTGCTGTGACACCTATTATTGGTATAGCTGTTGTTGTACAGGTGATCATTTTAAGTGCCTCACTCAATTCCATTGCTTGATTTTTCACTGAGAAAAAAATCAATAGGTATGTAAGCAACTCCTAGAAACTTGTCATGTGGAATCGTTAATGATACAAATATGGAACTGTCTTTAGTAAATAAATTTAAATTACTAATTGACATGATTATAAGCACTAAGTAAATCATGTGGAAAAAAAGTTACGGCTTAAAAACAACATGACGTCAAGAAATTAGGGCATAATGCACTGGATTTCTTTTTTTTTAAGACAGCAACATTTTTGATAGATACTTATTACACTTCTAAGACTCCTTACCAGTAGCAGCCAGAAGTAGGGGGAGATGAACGAGGCGGATCCACTCGAAAAGTTAAAATTTACTCATGTCAATTTAGGTATAGTGTATTGTAGTTTATCTGGTGTATATTCCATCTCGTGTGACTATCCATCCTCTTCATCCGCTCCATACAATGGCTACGTCAATTTATCTTTCTTCATCTCCCAACCTCAAACCTCGCAACTCATGAATTTTCTCTAACACCACGCCCTTTCTTTGCTCTCGACTATAATATGCATTATTGCTTGACCAAATACAAGTTGATGAAAATCTTAGGCTAGTATGCATAATCATTCTCGGTGACTAGCCAGCTACCGTTCAGCAGTGAATGAGTTTGATGTATAATATACATACAACTCAGTGATGGCTAGCGAGTGACTAGCGAGTGACGAGTCACCCGAGAACGACTATGCATACCAGAGTCTTTACATAAGCAAAATCCACCCCCCTCCCTCATACACAAATCATCATATGAAAGGTCAGCTGTAGTTTTGGATGAAAAGTCAATTTTTTATTGTGAAGTGTGGATGGTAGAAACATTGCATTAGTAAGCTAACTACAATAAAAAATTATGAGATCTTAAGGGCATACTTTTGCCAGTGAATGAATTCAAAATATAAGAATTGCGATATTTGATACCTAGAAGAGTAACTGTTAAAAAAATTGTACAAGAATAGGTCGACAAATGGGTGCAGATCCTGTCCAGTACAAGATACTGCCTACAACGAATACAGATCGAGCCAACTCACTAGATACACGACCAGCGAAATGCGCAGTTTACAGTTGCTAGTCTAAATACGAAGTCCAAAGGAAAGTTAACGATTGCGTCAGAGCGCTTGCTCAGGGCAGTGAGGAACATATAATAAGGAAAGCAAATTTCAGTATTGTTAAAGCTGCAGTGGAGAGTGTTGTTCGTTCATCTAAATAAATCTATGCGTATTAACGTGCTTACTAAAAATTATCTGAATGTTTCACAACTTCAGTGTTTTTTCTGAGATGCCACAGATAGTAAAATATAAAAATTTTGAAAAATATCAGAATAGCACACAATCAAATGTTGATTTTTTTTAAATATAAAGTAATTTTAAAAACATAAATTAATATTTTCATAAATAATAAAGAAAAATAATATCAACTACTCTAAAAAAAAGTAAAATAATACGTAAATAAATAAATAATTCAAATTAGATTCTCAAAAAAACCTACTTCTTGAGCAAGGCGGCAACACTGTAAACTGCGCATATCGGTAGGATGTATCTAGTGGGTTACCTCGATCTGTATAAATAACATCACTATGTCGATGTTGTTAGCGCACGACAAAAGCAAAGATGATTTAACAGAATTCCTTGCAGGAAATTTCCTGGAATTTGCTCAATAGAATAAAAAGAATTATGTTGTAAGTTGGCGTGACAAGGCAGTGATTAATTGCATGTATTTTACGCGTCAGGAAAGTACCCAGGAAGAAGCCGATACGAGAATCGTTTTGCATGCAATCTATGTGGCACGTTCTGGTGCGAAAACGTTGCATAACACAGGCGTCCGAAAGGTTTGTGATTGGACTATTTAAATTTTTTTGAGCTTAGTTAGGACGCATATTTGACTAAGTAAGCTGGTTTTTCTTATCGCATACAGTTTTTTTGCAGACCACTACTGTAATGTTTACAAATTCCAAATTTCAAATTAAATATTAAGAACCACGTTAGGGGATTTACCGGCAGTGATGCGAATACAATCGGGGATACTCCGCAATTAAAGTCATTACGGTAAACAAGTCGTTGAGGGCAACATAATGTTGGACGCTCAAGTGAAATCGTCCTACAGCTGAATACAGAAGAAAAACAACGAAAAGTTAGCTTAGTTAGGACGTACATTTGACTAAATAAGCTGTTTCTTTCATATCTCGTACAATTTTTTTTCTCAAACCATTATTGAAATATTTACAAATTCCAAATTATTTTGAATATTTACTTCGTGCCCAAAATTTTGTGAACCATTGCACTAAATCAAATCGAACCGCCAATACGTTGAGGGATTTACCGGCAGTGATGCGAATGCAGTCGGAAATTCCCCGCAATCGAAGTTATTACGGTAAACAAGTCGTTGAGAGCAACATATGTTGGATGCTCAAGAGGGATAGTCCTACAGCCGAATACAGAAAAAAAAACAACGAAAATAAGCTTTTCCAGCAAGAGACAAAGGTTTTCAAAATGCTGAAAGAATAATGGATATTTTCTATTTGTTTTAAGCTTATTAATGATTTTGTTGCCTTTTTTACTTTTCTTTCTTATCTTAAATACACATAAATATACTTATTTTATATATTATTTAATCATTTTTTTTCAAAAACCTTACGTGATGGAAAAAACTAAAAGCAGATTTGAAGTTAGCGCCACTGAAATAAGTAAATTCAGTTATAAAACTTAATTAACATTTATCGTATTAAAACGCAGGCCCGTGAATTATTCGCCTGACACAGACGTCATGATTTTGGCTGTGAGAAAAGTATTCCTCCAATCAGAGGTTCCTTGTATCCTGCAATACAATGAGCCAATTTACAGAAAATTCAGTGGCAGGCAGATTTAAAGCAGTATCCTAAAATATCATCATCTACAGATCTTGGTTAGAAAAAAGTTGATGGTAATTTTGAACCGGTATTTTGTATGTCTGCAGCAATTGTGGAACTCTGTTGATGTACATGTGTGAAAAGGAGATTGGTGCCGTCATGTTCCTGTATAGCAAAAGAAATGAGGAAATTTTTTTAAGTGACGAAGATCATGGTATAATTTTAAGCGACGGAAAAAGTTGTGATTAAGGTTTATTAAAAATTGTTCTTGTATTGTTTAATTTGAATAATATCATCCTATAATGCAACCTTTATTTTACGCCCTTATCAATTACGTATTAAAAAAATTCTCTTACAATACATACTGTAAATTTAAATTTTTCTGGAAACTCTCTCACCCCTCTTTTTTGTCTGTCACTGGTGAGGAGTCTAAGGTGTCCTAGAAGTGTAGTCAGTTATATTGATATCTAACAAACATGTTATTGCTACCTTAAAAACAAGTACCTTTTTTCCCACGCGATTTACAATTTATTACCATGTCAATTCGCAATCTACGTTTCTTTACGAAGAGATTAATATCAGGCTCATACTTGCATTATTAAAAATCTCACAGAGGTGTTCTTGCTGATAAGACTATAAATAATTTATAAAAAAACTATAAATATAAAAACATTACAGTTCATTTAAAAATGATAACCCCCTTCGTAAATATATATTCGACTTCTTTTTACAATATTTGTTAGTAGCATTTCCTATTATTTCGGGATTTTTTTCTATATAATATTACAATTCTCTACAATTTTTTAGAATAATTCATCTCTAGTGTTTATACTCCCTTGGTAATTTTTTCTTTTAAATACCCCCCATAGCCCAAGGGGTAAATAGCTGGTGACCTTGGTGGGCTAAGCGATCGATCGTGCTCTGCCAATCCAACCTATTCTGAAAATTCATGCATTTAAAATTTCTTTAACAATTAATGCAAAATGTGGATCCAATGTTATGCCTCTTTGATCTACCAGTTGATCTAATAATTTGGTTAGTTTGTTTTATAAGAAATTCTAGGTAATGCTCTTCGTCAAGTCTTTCATTAAAGAAAGGAGGTCCTAGTAATAGATTTTTAAACAAATCACACCACACATCCGAAAATTTGCATTGGGAATCTTTTTGTATGACCGCAATAGGATTTTTATGGAACCACATCCGGCAGTTTCTAAAATAATAATTACATATTCCGTCCCTTGTAAACATTGACTCATTAGTAAATAAAATTCTAGAAATTGATTTCCTAACTGACCCATCGACAAAATTGAAATCAGATATTTTATCACCGCCGGTTCTAATTATTGAACAGTTTCTAAGTTATATGGATATATTTTTTCCTTGTTTAATATTTTTCGTACTTTTGTATGCGGAAATACAAGTTCGTTGGCCATTATTTTGATGCTTCCAAATAAATTTTCTACTGTTATATTAATTACTGCCTCTTCATTTTCTCTATTTTGTTGAAGTTAACGATGTCGAACAGAAGAAGAAAACTTTTGGTTTAAAATAATTGTACGTCTATTTGGATACCGACATTCATACTCTCTAATGGCAGCCATTACAGTATCCATATACAAATATTATATCTGCATATTTGTTTTTCGTAAAAAATTGCGGTATTTTAATCGACTATGTATACAAGCTAAACGACAATAGTGCAATTGGCATGTACTAACTATTTAATGAATAAAAATAATACATTTGACTTAGATCTGATATAAGCCTACTTAGACTGAAATTTAAATAATTTATTTTAATAACTTTGTATTGATTTAAAGCTCCACTTTTTTATTGGTATAAATAGGTTGTGACTAAAACTATAAACTTAGTCTTTAATTTTGCTCAGCATATTGGTATTTGTTAAAAAGAAAATGTTGTTATCAGAACAATATGCATATTTGTTATTTATTTATGTAGTTTTCGTATCCATAAAAAAAATTAAAAAAAAATTATATCGGACGATTTATGATGACAACTAAAAACATATTTTTTTCCAGTCCGACCCTTTATTTTTACAAACACATTATTGTTACGTGTAGACCTGAATACCATAGACGTGTGTGCCAAATTTTAGCTAATTGGTTAAAACGTTTAAGAAAACACGGCAGCTCAAAAATTTGGCAAAAATTAAAAAATCCCCCCTATATCAATAACGAAGGACTCTAGGAGATACATATAGCTATGTATTCCTGCTCATGCAACAACCTGTATACTATAATATTGAAATAATCTATACCGATTTTATTAAAATTATAATGAAATTAGTAAATACAATTTCTTATTTTTATTTATAAAAAAATATTTTTTAGTTTTGTGGTTGGTGGAGATGGAAAAATTTATGAGGGAGCAGGATGGCATAAAGTAGGTGCTCACACACGAGGTTACAATACCAGATCTCTAGGGATATCATTCATTGGAAATTTTTCTGGTTAGTGTATTATTAATTTATTAGTTCATAGCATAAATAATCATAACATATATTTCCCTTTTTTAGATAAGCTTCCAAATGAAAATCAATTAAAAGCAACTAAAGACTTTTTACAATGTGCAATAGAACTGGGAGAACTGGATAAAAATTATAGACTTTTTGGTGCCCGTCAAGTTAGCGCCACAGCAAGTCCAGGACTTAAGTTATATAATGAAATACAAAACTGGCCAAACTATTCAAGATCACCGTGAATGTGACAATTTTGTATTTGTGGGTGTGTATGTGCGTGTGTGTATATTAATGATGATATAAACACCCCGATTTTAATTAAACCGTACTGCAAAGCTGTTCAAAGTACCCACTGAAATTATTTACTTAGTAAAGTACTTGATGCTCCAAATCTCAAGTACTCTGATGCAAAGTGATTCAAATACCAAATATTCGTCAAATGTTGTTTCAAGTATGACCGTATTTTAAATATTTGAGGGTATTTAAAATATTTTAAACTCAAATACACTGAAGTACCTATTTCAAGTACTCTACAGTATTTTAAATACTTTAAATGCTTTACGGTATTTCAAATACTTTTAGGTATTTCAGTTACCTATTCCAAGGTATTGAAAATACACAAAATATTCAACATTTATTAGATTTTTTTCTTATTTCCTTATTAACAGTTTTCCTTGGAAAATTCAAGGACAAATAAAATACCTATTTTCTAATGTTATTCATTAAAACACAAATATAAAGATTAACAAAAAAATTACATGTTTCTGATTTTTACAATAATGAAGTCCAATGATTAAAACTTGTTTAGAAGATTTCCAGAATAAGAGAGACAAAAAAACTGAGTCACTGCATATGAATTTCTTTTCTAAAAAAGGTTAGTATGCAAATATTACATTATTTTACTATCTGAGATTATTTCTAAAAAATATGTAAGACTATGAAGAGACACTAATAACAAACTAACCCTTGTGAAGATTGAATTAGGATTACTTTTACAAAAACAAGTGCAACTTTGTAAACCAAATTTTCTCCCAAATTTTCAACATGTTTTTTTAATTTTTTTCTACATAATTTATAATATACATAAAAAACTTAATTCAGAATGTTTCGATTACTGCGTTATTTAAAAAGATATGAATTTTTTAAATAAAAAAGGCAATTTTTTTATTCTAACGAACACCACTCAAGTAAGCAAAGCAGTACTAGACTTGACAGATGTCAAATTTAACATAAAAATAACATATTTTGTTTTTGTCTTCAAATACTGACCTGATTTTGAAAAAAAATTTTATTTGAATGACATTCCTACTTATTTTTATCAATTTTATTTAAATTATTTCAAATGAGCATATTTCGTTCTCAATTTATAGATTCTTCCAATATGTAGTTTGCACAAAATCTGGAGAAAACAAAATTCTGATAGGAAGCTGGAATGTAAGTATTAATAGCTAGTGGTGTTCGTGGCGAACAATTTCATTTTGCCTTAAAAAAAATCGTATCTATTTAATTACAACAGTTATGTAAACCCTCAACTAGATTTTTTATAAGGTGTCAAGAGACTGTATTAATTATTATTATTATCCAGAAAAAGTGTTGATAAATCTGAAGGATAATAATATTTGTTCAAAATTGTAACGGTTTATGTAAACTGTATGTGTAAAATTCTATCCTATAAAAAAACTCTGTTCACTTAAACTTTACAGCGTTAGTTAGGATAGAGAACAAAATGCGAGCTGATTTTTGGTGCAGACGGCATGCAGATGTACACAAGTGCAAATTTCCTATAGCGGTTCATTTTCATGTTTATTTTATTTCATAAGCATCGGCCGTAGTTGGACGTTTCATACTCACTTAAGTCCAACACTGCAAAATTTAATTGAATAGAGTTTAGTTCAATATTTTGCAAACATCTGTGTATTACCTGTAGGTGTTACCTTATAAATTGCACAAAAACGCATACATATTACTTAATTCAGTTGCAAAAATATGAAGTTTCGTATTTCGATCAGAATTACACTTGATTTGTTTCATTTGTTTAGCATTTATATAAACTTGAGCATGTAAAAATATTTTCAACTGAACATGTGGCAATAGTGTAGCTCCTATAAACCCTACAGTATGGTAGGTACTCTTTACAAGAAAACAATCAAATGTTTTTACATAGGTACTTTAAAAATTCTCAACTGTACACGAGATATAAGGTATTTTATGTACGTAATATACTCGTATCCCTTAATAACAATGATCATGGTACCTATTCAGTTACAAAAACTTTTCAGGCATGCCGTCTTTTTCATATTATATCACAACGATACATTTAAGATATACATTGAAATTTTAATTAAAAAATTTTCGTAGATATAGTTTTTTAACCCATTTATTTAACAGCGGCCTATTTCCATTACCAAAGTCAATCAACGACGCAAAGAGACGAGCTATCCCAACTTGGAAATTCTACTGAACTTTTACTGGTTTAACATCGTACAGAAGAGGAACATACATCTCCACCGAAGGATAGTATATCCTCTTCTAAGACGCCATTATTGCTCGGTTTTCTAGGTATTTTCAAAATTTTCACTAACTGGGTATTTCAGTTTAAAATGTCCGAAAATAGCGAAAAGTGTGAATTTTCATATACTCTGCCCAACATATATGAAACTGCGCAAAATGTAAGCCTGAATTTGCTACAAGAAAAATCAAGAGCCATACGAAATGCAGTATGACCTATCCACTGGATTGTGCAACGTAAAAGAATTAAGAGATATAAGTACTAAAAATTAAATTTCAGTTGAAAATGCGTTTTTTTTAGCAAACGTAGAGCTCGCACTACTGGAAACTTTTTTAGATCGGAAAGTACTCCCTTACTAAAATTTAATTTTCTGGGATAATCGTAGCCTTTGGCTGGTCCTAGCCTTCGGCATCGGCCTGTCTCCGAATTTATAACATAATTGATATTTTTTTGCAGCTGCCTAGAAAGTTAATTGTTTGGTCAATTCATTGAGTCGAAAATACATATTTACTGGTCTAGCCCGGAAAAGTGACATGAGGGATTGGTAATGTATTTACCAATCCCTTATGTCACTTTTGGTTGACAATAATATCTGAACACAATAATTAAAAATGATTCATCTAGTCTTCTTTGAAAGTAAGCGTGTGACAACTGTCAGTTGAATTTTATAAATTTTGTTAGTTAAAAAGTTTTCTGAGACTAATAAGGACGGTTGCAAAAAAAATATATTGTATGCAACACACTCGGAAAGCGTCTTTAATGGGATCACTAGCTCTCAGGGATCGCTAGAGCTCGCCCTGGAAATTGCCAACTCGCCCAGTAAAGAATCACTTTCCGATCTTGTTACGTAAATAACTATTACGTAACAAAGCCGGAAAGTGATTTTTAACTGGGCGCGCTGGAAGCCGGTGAGCTCAGTGAAGACACTGGTGTGTTGCGTGCAATATTTTTTTCTGCAACCGTTTTTCTTAGTCTCAAAACACTTTTTAACTTGAAATCTTTTGCAAATAAAATTCATGATTCAACTGACAAATGTCAGATACTTACTTTCAAAGAATGCTGTATTAATCATTTTTAATTGTTATCATAGATACTATTGTCAATCAAAAGTGACATAACAGATGGGTAAAGAATGCCGATCTCTTATGTCACTTTAGCAAGCTAGATCAGTAACGATGTATTTTGCACTAAAAAAATTAGCTGAAAACAGTTAACTTTTAGACACTTGCTGAAAAATTACTGATAATAGTTGTTTCTATGGAAAACGAACGGTAAAGTAGGTACTTTCTCCGCAAGAGTCTAGAAGCTCAATTGTTTTTGTTAAATTTTTTAAGTGCAAAATACATGTTTACAGGTAGGTATATTACGTATATTTAGCCCAGTAAAGTGACATTAATGAATCAGTAAAGTTTTTACCGATCCTTTATATCATTTTTTGGTTGACAATAGTAGGATGGCATCTTTCAAGTTAAAACATTTTTTTGAGACTAGCAAAAACGGTTGGAAAACAAATTATGGGCGCAATACACCCGAAAAGTGTTTTACTGGGCTCGTCTGCTCCTGAAAGAAAATAATATTTTTTTTATTACTACAATATACTGTTGTGAAGCATATCATGATAAATGAACAGGTTGGTCTTTCATAATGTTTTCTTATCTTAACTGACAATGCATTTTCTAGGAACATAATGTGTGCGCGGACATATCATTCTCCTTATACTATGCTATCGTTCGCTCCTCGGTAAGCATCAACTGTACGTTGTCAAGTGAAAATGCGAGAGTCAAATTCTGTAAATGAAGTTGAAAAATATGTATACTTATGTTTTATACTGAATTCAAGTTAATATACTTTGAAACAGTTTAACATAACATGCATAAACACCACATAAATTAGACAACCTCCAATTCAATGCCACAGCGTTATGATGAAAAAATGGGGATAAACTACCACTAAAGATAATATAACCTAGATAATTACAACAAACGAGCGTGCTTACCGCTCACAATCGACAATGCCTCCCCGCGCCAATATCCATTTGGCATGATGACAGTCTCGGATGTTAGGGCCAGGCAGGACTATTGCCTTATTACCCTAGTTATCGCTGTAGACCTGGACCGGCCTTGTGCAGGGCAGGTTAGCTTACTTTACGAACGGCCCCACTCACAAATGTGAGCGGTGCCGAAGATTTCGGCCAACCTCCCTGGGTGCTGGCTGATGAACCCTGCTGGCTAGGGCCTTTTCTGGCGCTCTTCTGTCTTCGTCTTCTTTATTCGCCAGCTTGTCACCCCCGGGTGTAGTCATCTGTCTGTTAGGGACTGTGTGGATATTCTGTGACTTGGGATTGACTGCCAGTACACAAAGTGTCAATTGACACATTGTCATCTGGATCATCGGACAAGGTGAGAATGAACTGTGTAGCTCTAGGAGGTGAAGGCCTAAGTGCTTTCTTAGCACTTTCGTCCTTCACGGAGCCAGGGAGGCAACGGGCACTGGTCGGTTTACTGACCGGCGCCCGCAAGGCTTGTGGGAGGGTGGTTGGTCGTGTCATGTCTTTTCCGTGGGTTTAGTCCATCTGTAAGGAAAGGATTAGTTATACTTACCCGTTATCCAGTAACTGTACCTTCGGCCTCTTGTGCCTCGGTGCGTCGGCCGGATCATAGGAGGTGGCCTCCCTGATCAGTGGGTTCCTGTGCTCCTCAGCTAAGGTGTACAGTTTCTTCGCTCTATCCCGGATGATTTCGGTGACTGGTGTGTACTCCAGGTCCCTGAAGATGTCAGCGTTTCTAACGTACCATGGTGCGCCCACCGCTGTCCTGATGGCCACGTTTTCCACGGCTTGGATATTCTTCAGATAGGTCTCCCCATGCTACGGAGGCGTAGGTCAGCTGTGGTCTGATGAGTGCTTTGACTAGCAGAAGCTTGTTCCTCAGACTGAGCTTGCTCTGGTTCCCTACCATCGGGTAGATGAGAGCTCTCGTCCGCTTGGCCTTTACTACGATGGCTTCGGTGTTCTGTCTCCATGTCAGGTCTATATTCATGATTACGCCAAGGTACTTTGACGGAATCGTGCCATTGGATGTCCTCGCCGAACATGGAGACGTGTCCTGTGGGGATTTCCTTGCGTCCTTTCCTGAAGAGAATCGTCTGGCTTTTCTCCGCGTTGACTGCGACTTTCCACTTGATACACCATTCTTCCAGAAGAGAGGCGGCCTCTTGGAGTCTTCTGGTGGCTGTTTTCGCTCTCCAGGATCTGGCCGTGACGGCCGTGTCGTCCGCGTAGAGTGCCATTGTGGTGCCTTCGGCCCTTGGGAGATCAGAGGTGAAGACAGCGAACAGATGGGGTGACAGCATAGAGCCTTGGGGGCCTCCGGCTTCCATCGGTCGATACGTCGACACACAGTCCCTGATTTTCACTCGCATCTGTCTCCCGTGCAGGTATGATCTAACTAGTTTGACGAGTGCAATGGGATAACCCATACTCATCATTTTAGTTAGTAGATCATCGTGCCAGACCCTGTCGAAAGCCCTCGCAACGTCCAGGAGTAGTGCCACCGTGACCTGTCTATGGTTGAAACCTTTGGTGACTTCTTCTGTGATCTTGAGCACTTGGAGTTCCGTACTATGTCCTGTCCTGTACGCGAACTGTTCATCCGGGATGATTTGGAGCTCTTCGGTTTCCTCTTCTATTCTTCTCAAGATGACGCACTCGGCTACCTTGCTCACAGCTGAGAGTAGGCTGATGGGCCTGTAAGAGGAGGAAAAGATTAGTTCCTTACCTGGCTTCGGGATGACTACGACGTCGGCCTTCTTCCACGTGTCCGGAAAGTATCTGAGCCTCAAGATTCCGTTGATGATATTCACCAGCGCTGCCACCCCTTTTCTGGGTAGCTTCTTGAGGGCGATGTTTCAGATCTTGTCACATCCAGGAGCTTTCCTCGGCTTTAAGCTTCTTAGAATCTCCTTGACCTCCTCTGGAGTGGTCGGACGGATGTGATTATCGTCTAGCAGGCGGAGCATCCGACGCACTCTGCGTTCCACGTCATCAACCCAGTCCTTGTCCTCATCATCGAGTTGGTTTTCCCTACACTGCAGTTCCAAGCTGTCCGCGAATGCTTCGGCTTTTTCCTGGCGAGTGTAGACAATCCCATTCTCTCCGTGGATTGGGGACATCGGTTTCGGCCTGTTCCGCAGATTACGCTGGGTGTTCCAGATGCTCCTGTGGGTCCAGCGATTACAGGTGACGCTGCCATCCTTCTTGACGGCGTTCCTGGAGGGCAGCTTTGACTATCCTGTTCAGCTTGTTATACGCGTGCCTGCCCTCAGGGAGTCTAGTCCTTTGGGCCCTTTTCTTCGCCCTTCGTCTATACCGAATCAGCTGCCTGAGGTCCTCCGTGAGGTTTGCCATCGGCGCTGGTGCCCTTCTGGTCTCCGACTCTGTGGTGCTTTCCTCCATCGCTTCCTGGATCTGGTTTTCCAGGGAGGTGATGGCTCTCTCCACGTCTTCCTCGGAATCAATCCTGTGAATATGTGCAATGTTCCTTTGCAGTGCTTCACGGAAAAATTCCCAGTCTGTCCTCCCTTTGACGAAGGTCCCAGTGTCCACATCATCCTTCTCTCCTAGGTCCAAGAAGATCGGATTATGCTCGGTGGAACCTTCCGTCCTGGTAGAGATTTCCACATTGAGGGTCATCTCCTTCATTATAGCGATGTCCAGCACGTCTGGTCGGTGGATCCCCTTGTCGTGCGTTGGCTCGTCTGGTCCTAGTGCCTGCATGTGCCAGCATGTCGTCCCAGGAATCTCAGGAGAAATCGTCCTAGAGTGTTGGTGACTCTGCTGTTCCATTCCTGTGACTTGGCGTTCAGGTCCCCTATGGCAAGCACCTGAGTCTGGTCCTAGAATATTTCATCCAGGTCCATGTCCAGGATCCGGCATCGGGGCGGCTGATAACAGGATACCACTTGAATGTCGCCATTTCGTGCCGTTGACACTACTACGGCGGTGGCTTCCAGGTTTTCCATGTCCGGCAGCACGATTGGATGGTGGTCGATCGACTTCTTTACCAGCAGGGCTACTCCTCTCATGGGCCTTGGTCCAGCGTAGTCCTTCCTGTAGACATGGTAGCCAGGGAAGTTGGCTGGCTTCAGCGGCGTCATCTTCGTTTCCTGTAGTGCTAACACGTCTATGTCGTACCGGGCTAGGAGTTCCTCCACTTCAAGTTTTCTTCCTTGTAACCTGTTAACGTTCCATGAGGCGATCTGCAGGAAGTTCGGCTTCACCTGAAAAGACATTACAGATTAGTAAAGCCTGGCATCTGTGCAAAAAATGCGCTCATTGCTGAGTACATTTGCTGCAACTGTTTGAGCACCGCGCTGAGGTTTTGGGCCTCCACTGCTCGTTGTTGCCTGGCAGGACCGCCGCTTGGCCCTGCGTTACCTTGAGCTACCCTTGCGTTGCTCAGCCCGCTGGTGACAGGTCTTTTGGCCTCCCTTGGTGGCTGTTGGGTCCTTGGAGCCTGCTTCTGGGGACCCGTGAGCTTCTTGGGATATTTGGGGCATCTTTTATAGCTGGCCGGGTGCGCTCCCTGGCAGTTTGCGCACCTCGCTGGGACGTCCTGCTTCTTTTTGCAGTCCGCTGTCCAATGGGCCTCGCGGCACTTCACGCACTTGGCCTGTGCGGTGCACCTACCCTGTGCGTGGCCGAAGCGCTGGCGCGGTGGCACTGGGTGACGCTCTGTTGCGCCCTTTGTCTCTCTGTGCGGACTACTAGGTAGCAGCACCTCGTTATCTCCAGGATCTTCTCCTGGTCCAGTAGCACTTGGACCAGTACCAGTGGGATCTCCATCTTGGTCCTCCTCGACGTTATCCGCTGGACAGAGATCGGCTAGAAGCCCTGATCTTCCAGGTCTTTCTTGATCTCTTGGTAGCTTACGCCACTAGGGATTCCGCGTATCACTACCCTCAGGAGCCTCTCTTCAGGGAGCGCGTAGGTGTGGTACTCCTTTTCTACTGTGTGAAGATTTTTGTCATCTTCCTATAATCTTCACTCGTTGATGGGTCGATGGAGATGCCTTCACCAACAACGCGGGCCTTCTTGAAGTTGACGTTTACCTCGCGCAAACGTCTGCTTACCACCGTCCAAGTTTTCTTTTTCCTAAGGACGACTGGCGGTATCTTGGGCGTCTTGGCTGGTTCCATTGGGGCCGGTCCTGCATTCCGGTTCTCCTGGCCGGCTCGTACTCTCTTCTGAGGCCTCGGTGCCCTCAGGAGTCCGGGCCTCCTGAGTCCTGGCCTGTTTGGGCTCCTCTTCTTCACTGTCGGAGTTTGCCTTCCTCCTTTTCTTATTAGCGGGCTTCGTGGGTCCGACTTGGGCCCCCCTGGATGGCTTTCAGAAGCTCCTCGTGCTGCTTGTCCATCCTTGATTGCATTTGACCCATCCTTAGGCTCACTTCTTCTATTTGGGCCCTCAGTGCCTTGTTTTCAGCCCTTAGGCGCAGCTTCTCTTGGTCCACAATCTCCAAATCCATGTTGCATGGGGTGGAAGCCCTGGAACTAGCACTCTGCGAGTCCTCGTCCACTTCTCTATGGTTTCCCATACCCTACTCCTGGGTATGCGTAGCCTTATCTGAAAAAGAAAGCTGAAAAATAGATGTTATGCTTAGTACACACAGAATATAACAAAAATATGTGTCTCCAGAAGGGAGACTTTTTTATCTTTTTATATTGGAGTCTTGAAAAAGACGACTAATATTTCTCCTCTTCTGAATTCTTTTCGCAAAAAGTATATTAGACCCTTGAAAAAGGCAACTAATATTTCAAGCTCGACCTCGCCAACCGTTGCTTAACTTTCGTTAGCTCCGACTGCGCCGACCGTTGCTTAACTTCGGATATCACTTCGGGTAGATCACAGTAGCACTATACTTTCGTATACACGTCTGCACTCACTCACTGCTTGCGCTCGAATCATAACCCCGCCATCTTCAAATAATATTCGAAGAAAAGTCCAAGTTTCACTATATTTATAGATGGCGATATTGTTATGTTCTTATTTATTTTCATTCATAAATGATTAGTAGGGAATAAATTCCCCTCTCCCAATAATTTCTTAGAAATTCGTGCCCTCTCCACAGCTTAGCAAGCACAAACATTGCGCTGTAGTGCAAAGTGCAGCAATAATAATAAATCAGTAATTAGTTTGTTGGTTTACAGGGAAGATGCTTTACTTAGTTATTGTCATTACTACCATGCGTTTCAAAGGTATTGACTATTGAGCTGTCACTTTGACACCTACGAGAAAAAACTAGACGACCGAATTAGACAATTTCTTCACATATCAGTACATACACTGTTTACTGTAGTGTCAACATTTTATGAAAATAGTTTTTGAAATATTGAATGATAATGTAAAAGATGTACCGAAATTCGGCATCATTTTCGATATAACGGTATTTGTGAATTAATTTCTCAAAAACTAACTGACAAAACTATTTGAAATTTCCATGAGTTATAATTGTTATGAAATTGACCTTTCTGTACATTTGTAATTCTTTGCAAAAAGACTTTTAGTTGGTCAGTTATTACAAAAAATGTTGTTAATTGATATTTTCATTATTATTAATAATATAATTAAAATATTTTCACATAAGATAATACTTGCACAACAAATAGGGATTCTATGAAAAAACTATAGTTTTATCAAAAATTAACGATATACCGCAAGAAATACATTATCGGAGTAGAACAAATTCGACTGTTTCCGCTTATTTATTTATTTTTTCAAATATCTTGGAGTTTACGTTGAGCTTTTTCAGTCACTGGTTTCCTAAATATAGAACTCTGTACTCCAAATTTTGTCGAATGTCTTAATAATTTATGAAGTTATACGTAATTAAACATTAACAGGATTGCGTAAAAAAACGGTATATTTTTAGATATAATAATGCAAAACTTGGTAAATTTAAAAAATGATGTGTTAAAACTTTTACAGGAAAGTGAGGGCATTTGAATCGCATAATAGTTGGGAATCTGGAGGCTCATATCAAACATGTGCATGTGGCGTGAATTCGAGGATAGCTTTTAAAAAATATCTACAATATCAAGAATGATCATGCGTTTCGAATCTGTAGGGTGTAATGCTTTCCAAGCTTGCAGAAAGGCCCAGAAAAATATTTTCTAAAAATTGTTTTGTTTATATTGCCACTTTACCCTCAAACATCCTCCAATATATTTTTTTACCATTCGAAAGCTTGTTCTCTTTAAATTCCTATAGTCTCACAAAAAAATTCAAAATTATTGTTAGTAAATACTAGAGAATTTGTTTAAATAATATATGTGATGAGAGGCTATTGTAAATTTCGGAATCGAGGTATTCTCCAAGACAAACAATAAGTTTTTTTTCTTTAAAGTTACGTGATAAGAAAGACATAGTAGGTGATAAAAAATTACGAGGGTGGTTTATCCATTGCCACCTTTATACACACACGTCCAAATGGATTTGTTTTAAAACTTAATCGAATGTTATTGATAACCAGTAACGTAGCAAATTTGACGAAATATGATTGAATCATTCCAGAGATATTGAATATCGAAGAAAATTAGAGAAAAAAATCAAGCAGAGCAAGGTTTAAAAAAAATGCACTGTTAGTCTTAAACGATGCATCTTACGCAAAAAAAAACCAGGAACCAGGAATGGTATAGTTAGTGACAAATACTACGATTATACTAAAAGAAAAGTTTCATTATTGTTTGATCTAATAACACATGCACGCAAGCGCTACAAGCGACAACTACTCCTAAGGGTTTGGCCAGGCTGGCGAGCGAAAAATCGTACACGATATAGCGACTAAAAAAATATTTCACACATTACAGCAAATTAAAGTAGTCTTACTGACACAAAAGTAGTAGTAGACATAAAGAGTAAGAGTGTCGTTCTGAATTCAACGTTGTTTAATTTCTAAGCGATTTTTGGTTAGTTCTGCTATGTAACTACATCAACATGGCTTCGTATTTTAAATAAATTTTAATATCAGAATCAGTTTAAAGTGAGCCCCCGTTCTGTGACAAGACCCATAAGCATTTCAAAAATAAAATGAAAGAGGATAAAATGTAATCCATATTTAATGGAATAAAAAAATATCTTATCGTTCTTTTATGTATATTAATGGGATGTACACCATATTGTCTTTTGCGTTTGAGGAAATAGTGGGGAAACAAATCGTCTTCCAAAAGAAGAGCAATTTGATGTGTTCGTGACAGAGACATTGTTAAAACTAAATTCTAATCGCTTTGTCGTGAACAGGATGTCGCTTGTTTCTCACTACATTGTCGTTCATGTTTTTTCGCTCGCGACGAGAGAAAACCAGTATGGTGTACAATATTCATCAGCTTAAAATCACCACCTTCTTTTTCTGGTACGCCTCACTACAAATAGTAGTAGAAAGGGAGTATATGAGAAGGTTGTGACTTTAAGGTGATGAGTATGGTACATCCTATTAGTAGATTTACAGAGCCTTCATAAATGATTAAGAATCACGTGATCAATTGGTACAAAGTTATCGACGGCACATTCGTTTTTATTTTGAAATTATACAAATAGTTGAAAAATCGAACTAATGTGATACACTGGCAACTAAATAAATTTACCCAATTTAATGAATTATATTATATATATATATATATATATATATATATATATATATATATATATATATATATATATATATATATATATATATATATATGTTGTTTTTCAGGTTTTCGCGGGTGGTGAATGTTAAATTGTTTTCCGGGTATACTCCCGCGTGGTGATAGTCCCGAGGAGGGACCGTGGTTGTCTGAACGAGTTTTCAGTTCGAGTAACCAGAAGCCGCAGCAAGCAATTATCTGTTAGAACCTGAAGATGGCAGATGAGATTCTGCCGAAACGTCGTTTAGACAACCACGGTCCCTCTCGGGACCTATCACCTACGCGGAGTATACCCGAAAACGAATTTAACATATATATATATATATATATATATATATATATATATATATATATATATATATATATATATATATATATATATATATATATATATATATATATATATATATATATATATATATATATATATATATATATATATATATATATATATATATATATATATATATATATATATATATATATATATATATATATATATATATATATATATATATATATATATATATATATATATATATATATATGTATGTATATATATATATATATATATATATATGTATATATATATATATGTATATATATATATATATATATATATATATATATATATATATATATATATATATATATATATATATATATATATATATATATATATATATATATATATATATATATATATATATATATATATATATATTTATATATTTATATCAAAATAACTTCATTTAACGGGTACGCCCGCATAAAGAATGCAAGATGGAAGAATGCAAACAATTGTAAATTAAATAGCAGCAGAAAATTGTAAATGGCAGAAGAATGCAAAAACATGGACACATGTTCTGACTAATTGGTTGTCCTCAACACGATGTAGCTAAGTTAACTGATGGACATAACTTAAAAAAGAAGACACAAAAGGAAAACCACTGACAGGAAGCCAGTCGTACCTTTGTGGTTTCCACTTGGAAGGCTCTATATTAGAGCATCGACCAAGCATCGCACAGGCGAGAAACTATAGCAACCTGCGTGGTATTTCCGACCCAGAAGAATATATAAGTACAGAGAAAGAAGTTGTATCGCCGGATTATATACATTACAGCACAAAAATAACTTGATTTAACGGATACGCCCGCATAAAGAAGGCAAGGTGGAAGGATGCAAAAAATTGCAAATGGCAGAAGAATGCAAACCTTGGACACGTGTTTCTGACTAATTGGTCGTCCTCAACACGGTGTAGCTAAGTTAAATGATGGACAACTTAAAAAAGAAGTCACAAAGGTACGACTGGTTTCCTCTCAGTGGTTTTTCTTTTGTGTCAGAAGTTATGATAAATCGTGATCAGTTATATCAAGCACAGTTAAGTTACGGAAACTACTACTACGGCATTAATCTCAGCAGGAACTGTTTTAAAGATTTACTACAAGCAGGAACGCAAGCAAATATGCGGTGAATCAAAACAAGCTAAGTTACGGTATCTATTACTACTGTTAGCTATATCAAGCAGCTAGCGACTTTATAGTGGAGAGTGCTTGAAACGGTATTATGGCAAGCGGTCGGTACAGCAAAGCCCATGTATAAATGGTTACGGTTTACTAGCGTGACACTACGGTAAGATGTCAACCTAGGGACAGATGGTTGATGATACGTACTAGTCGTGGATGTGCTATATTGTTAGGTTTACCCTTTCGTCCTTTCTTAGGACCAACTGGATCGCACGTTAACTCGAACCCGGGATACTTCGTCAGATTCCACTCAAAAGTCTAGTTGCTGGGAACTCACGTGTGCCTTTTACGTTTTTCTGGTTAAATTCCTCTCCGCATACTAGGGATCGGTGCCTTTACCATATAAAACTATCAAAGAATAACAACTGAATATTACCGAGAGGTATCTACATATATAGCACCTTTGATAAAGTTTTAATAACTTGGATTGAAATGTAAACTGTCCCTTAAGTTGATTAAGCCAGAGATGCGTGAATTGATATGACATTTACAACCGGCAGCTAAAATACAAATAAGGGTTAGAGATTATCTTATCAATTTCGAGCGTACTTTATTACAAATTATCTGTCGTATCTCTTCTCGTTGGTAAAGTCCCTCTTCAAAGACTAGGGATTGGAGCCTTCATCACTGAGATCGGATTCTACTCAAAAGTCTAGTTGCCAGAATCCCATCAGTGCATAAATATATAATCATCAAAGATTAACAGCCGAGTATTCTCGATGCTTGTTTCTGAATAGATAACCCATGGTTTACGTAACGATTCCCGAATATCTCCAGCGGATCCGATTAGCAGGCAATCCAATACAAACAATAAATGAAAAAAAAAGTAAAATGGTATAAACGGTAACTGCAAATAACACAGCAAAAATGGTACAAACGATAAATGCAAAAAAAAAAACAGTAAAAAGGTCAAAACGTTACCACTACCTGGTTACGACGGACACTGGAGCTGCTTACTGGTCATACTTCAGCCAGGGAACTCTGACTTGACAAGTGACTCTTTGAAGCTCTGTTAACAGTTTTGTTCCCACGGATGACCTGGGTTGTCACGTGACTCTCTGCGCAAGTAACAGAATTTGCGGTTGATGTGGAGGGTCAAAATTTTTTAAGCAGGTTTAGTGAAATACGGTTAAACAAATGTCCTGCGTTATCTAATGTTTATAAAATATTTTGAGGCTGGGAATCGCATTCTCATGATTTACTACTATGTTTCCAAAAAGAAAATAATCAAAACGGTTATAAATTACTTTTCAAACTAAATTACTGGATTTCTCATATTGTAAATTATTTTAAAAATTGAAATGGATTTGTTTTTAACAAATGCTTTCCTTCCTAGTGTTAACTATCATTCTACCCACTTGCATATTTTCACATATACCGAGCGAATGCAGAATAACGGTTGTCTATAGTCCAGATAATTATATTAACTAAATTTCTAATACTAAGCTTGGCCCTCAAAAGGATTACCTTAAACTAAATATTCTTTCCTCTTACTTGGCGTACATAAACACAATAATAAAACAACTAATGTTACCCTGAAAAAAAAAAAAAAAATTAAAAGAACTGGATTGAAACAATTATCGTTCTTTCATGTATTTGACATAAAATAAATTAATCTTTTGTCAAAGCGGTTTTTGAAATGCACATTAATACAAGTTATAGGATATAGGGCGTACAAAAGTGAAAGAGCGACCCAATTAGGTCTTATTATCACATAAAACAGTCTACGGAAAAATCACTTCGTACAATTAGTACACTGAAAAACCGACAAAAACGTTTCAAAAAATTTTTTTAGGGTACAACCACATGAGACCTTCACAGAATAATAGATTAGGCCCTTGGCCATCTAAAATGGCAAATTACAACATTTTTTGGGAAGTCCAACTTTTTTTATTATGAAAAATGTCATAAATCTGTCAAAATTAATTTTTCGTACTTTTTCACACATCCCTCACGATATCTCCGGAACCAATTGAGATAATCAAGTTTTTTTTTTTTTAGTCGATAAAGGAAACGTGAGCGGAGGTGACTGAATTAATTTAGTCTTTTATGGAAAACCTAGTTTTTTTATAAAATTAGGTAATACTTTAACATTTATTTTTCTTGCAGTACTTTTTTTCAGTAAGCGAAAAACTTTTTTTGTTTTAAGGAATTTTGCCACAGTATATGCATACGGAATAAAATTAACACATCAAGGAAGTTTTTAAAAAAAACGCAATACTCTACGACTTGTACGTTTCAAGTTATTGTTATTTGAAATTAAGTTTCTGCGGGCAGGATATCTCCCCCGGTTCTACTGTGCTTTAATCAGTATGCTATGCGTGTTGTGGGTGCATACTATTAAGTATTATTTTTAACATATCTTTAATATAAATTTTATTTTTATAAGCACTTAGGTTTTACTTATCATTATTTACATTGCACATTATTTAAAATCCATTATATTTATACATTAAAACCTAAAATTGAATTAAAAAAAATACGAAATAATTATTTATTTTTAAAAACATAAATTTAAAACTTGTTATAAAAATATTTTAAAAATCGTCAACGTCGGAATCTAAAAATATCTAGACAGTTCCTGGGTTGCAGCAGTTTGCATATTTGCACTCACTGCAGCAGCATTTCAAACCTTGAGCAAAACAGGTACATCTGTTGTTACAGACCCAGTCGGAACATCTTATTGACAAACTTTACCTTACAATATCGGGCACAGATTTTTGACTAGAAAAAGTTGCCTTCCAAACATTTTCTTCAAATATCCAACCGTATCGAGTTGGATCTTCCATCTGCATGTATTGTATATGGCTATTGTACTAAATTTTTAATTGATACAGACACCTGGCTCCGTGATCTAGAGGTAATGTACTTGCCTCAAAACTTCGGGGTCCCGGGTTCGATTCCCGGTCGACGAACTGGGATTTTTCTGTGAGAGAGATTAATCGTAGTATACTCCGACATTGGGTGTGTGTCCATTGTCTCTAAATCTGTAGCCCTCTCCCCACACAAGGTCATTCCAGACCTTCAGGGATAAAGAGGGTTGTAATTTCATGTGGTGTTATTATTATATTATTATACCTAAAAAGAAAATAATTACATGTAGGTGTTTTGTTTCTTTTTTAATAGGTATGAGCGATCTAGAAAAATAATTATTACCTTTTTAAATGTTGTCTAAAAGCATGGTCAGTAGGAGGCAGCTGAGAAGCTGGCCGATTTGTACTTGTTGTTAAGTCCCATCTCATTCAGGGATTTCATATTTTTGTTTTTATTCTTATATAAATAAAGCGTATATTTTACCCCTAATTCCATCGCTTTATCCTCTGACAGAAAAGGAAGGTTTTCTAAATCTTTTAAATTATTTAAATTTTTATATAAAACATAGAATGCCGTTTTCTTCCCTATTTTATACATGGCATTAGTTGTGTCACAACCAGTTAGGCAATGAATCGTTAATACTTTCTTGCAAATTTCCTCTCCTAAATTTGCCACAATATTGTTAATTGACAAAAAATGTATATTCTTACTATGTCCTAATTGTATAAATATATTCCTTTGGGACATATCTGGTGTTTCACAGTAATAATGTAAAAGCAAAATCAGGACATCAGTATCAACAGATTTTACCAGAATTGTATTACCTGATTTTAATTCTGATAACATAAAATAAACATTCCATTGTTAAGCATTAAATAATATGTAAAAACTCAATAAAAAATAATACTCATTCGCATTCACATTACACAAAGAAAAGTTTGTGTCTAAATGACAATATTGTATAATATAAGATTACTTGTATTCAATAGTCTACACTCTACACACTTGAGTGGCGCCGCAGTGAGGCGCATCTAGGATCGAAAAACTCGTAACTTTAAAAACAAAATCTCGAAAACTATAAGTCGTAGAGAACTGACTTTTTTTAAAAAACTTCCTTGAAGTGTAAGCTTTATTTCATACACATATGGTATGACAAAATTCCTTAAAATAAAAAAGTTTTTCGCCTACCGAAAAAATGCAGCAAGGAAGGTAAACGTTCCAGTTTCACCTAGTTTTACAAAAAAATTAAATTTTCCATAAAAAACGAAATTAAAGCAGTGACCTTCGCCCACATTTTCTTTATCAATTAAAAAAATACATATAATTATCTCGATTGGTTCCGGAGATATCATGAGGGGATGTGTGAAAAAGTAAGAAAAATTAATTTTGACAAATTTATGACATTCTTCGTAAAAAAAAAAGTTTGACCTCCAAAAAAATGGTTGCAATTGGCCATTACAGATGGCCAACAACCTAGGCTATCATGCTGTGAAGGTCCCAAGTGGTTGTACCTTAAAAAATTTTTTTCAAGAAGGAAGCTACTTTTTCCCCGTTTTACGGTGCACTAAATAAGAGAAAAATACCTTCATAAAGAAATCTCAACGGGCAATAACATCAACCAACCTGTTAGACTAAGAAAGAAACAATATGTCTAACACTACACTTGTGGAAAGTTTTTTCACTGAAAAAAACATTCTTATGCCCTTTAGCATTTAATCCTTCCACTGGTAATACCATATCTGTTTTTAAACAATACGACCGGACGTGTGCCGCTGATAGGTCGAGCACTCACTAAAAATTTGTTATTTTCAATCATTTCTGGAAGGAGCGGCTAATTTATGGTTCGAGCGGTACAAAGAGGATGAACAAAATAGTATGAAAATATGGATGGACATAAAAACAGACTTCTTATATGAATTTGGAACAAATGATACGAAAATTATAGTAGAAAGAAAAGTGTATGGGATAAAAGAGAAAAAGAATAAATCATCAGGGAATTCTATTTTGATATGCTCCCATTATTTGGAGAATATGACCCTCCACTAAATTTCGAAAATGGCATTGACAATGACTTCTATGTAAGTATATTCTCTTGTTCTGAAGGACGAAATAAATGCATTAGACAAAATTTAAGAAATTAATTGAAAAACTTAATGATATTACAGTAAATTCTTTAAATAGAAATTCAAGTAGCAACTACTCTGAGCTCCCACTGTATAGACAATATTATCAACCCAGAAGTACAATTGTCCCTTAGAACAATTACCTCAATTTCCAAATAATTATTCCCGGCACATCCTCTATATATGTCATGATTATCCTGATATGATTATGAAATGTTGTCACTTGGGGTGCAAGAGGAACATTATTGAGAACCCAAAAAGAATAAAGAAAATAGTAAAAACCAAAATTAATTAAAACACGGACAAGATGAATAACAACACCACAGTTAATTGAATACAAACAATAAAATATAAGTCTTACAAGGAACAGCATGTCGATGGAGATGTGTTTAGACTAATCTTCGTTGATCGAATGCTTACCCTTTCTCCTTTGGGCTTATTTATATTTTTAATAAATAGTGCACAATCAGCAATTCCACACTGAGTTTGACTTCCTTTAAGTTCAACGGGCTATTATTATTGTAAATGAAATTTGAAAGCTTGCATATTATTCCTCGTCTTTACTGATAGGTAATTAATGCATACTGCGTGTTACATAGATTAAAAGTTAATTCAAATTCTATAAATCAATTTAACTATTTAAGTTTATATTATTTCTAAAATTCATTTATAGGTAAATGGTTGATTAATAGTTTATCTACTTATGAATACTAAATAAAATATTTAAAATATTCACTATATGACAATATACATGAACAAAATCCAACTTTCAATGTAGTGGGACATCCCCTTTGATCCTTCATTCCAGTCATCTCAATTTATCTACAAAGAATTGTTACAGTTTACCAAAGATTATATACACTAATAATCTTTGAGTTTATCAATGATTATACTACAGTTGCAGTTTACCAACATGCTTCGCCATCTAGGAGCCAACCTCCAAACTGTAAGTTATTAAGGCAGATACCCACATTTCATTTGCAAATCTTTTATGAATAAGTAAATTTATATGTGTAAGATGGCGCCAATAAAAACTAAATATATTAATAATAATTATTATTATAATTAATTATTGTTCTTTCGATGTAGGTGAATAATGAATCAGGGTTTTATATATTCGATGAGTCGTCTTGGGATTTGATGAAATGACTAGAAACTCATTTTAAAACAGGCTGTTTGCAATTTTATACTGAAGAATATGAAATCACAACATTTAGTATTGAAGATATTTTAAGAAATTTACTAGGCATACTTAATTAAAATAATTATCCATGACCATAAATGCTTTATAGGCCAGTGTGTAAAAATTACATGATTGGCTTCAGGGTTGTCACACCCTATTCCTATTGCATAAGTGTACAAAATACATGGCAAACCAAACAGTTCATCCCCGATTTCTGCATGTTTCAATCGTTTCACATTTAGTTCGATTGTACAGGGTCATTACGAGAAAATGTCCTTTTTTTGGAATAACTTGGTTATAAGAAAATATAAGGACCTTCATTAATTGATTTTGTTCGCAGAATCCAAATTTCGATTAAAGAAAAAACAATGGCGCATCGCGTTTTAGAAATGTGACATCCTAATTTATTTTTTTAAATAGAAAACCCTGTATATTTTAAAATAATTTCGCTTTTTCTCATTTTTGTGAATATTAAAATTAAACTATAATTCCATACATATCATGTTATCACAAAAAGTTTTAGAGATATTTGGATTTCGGATTAAAATATCGTTAATGACTTTGTTAAACGTAATTGCCCTTGAAAACAAATTGGTCTTATTTCTGAAATACAGATGCAGTTTACTTGGCAAAGTAATGTTTCTCAGCATCATTCATGATTAATTATTCTTCTTCTTTTCAAAGACAACTACATTTAACAAAATTACTAACGATATTTTAATACTAAAATCCAAATATCTCAAAAACTTTTTAAGATAAAATAACATGGTATTTTTGAAATCAGAAAAATAAGGAAAATCATATTTCTTAAAATGAGATGCCCAATTAAATCGAACTGGTAGTAATATGTTAATTTTAATCAGCATTTAAATGATGATTTGCTTTTTCCAGAAACACAAGTTTAATGTCATTTTACTAATTATCCTAACAATTAGCTTAGTTCTTATAATCAAGAAATGGAATAATTATATTCAGCAGGAATGAGAATGCTTGAGTTGTTTGGTGATAAAACGCAATATAATGGTTCACTATATATATATGTATATATATATATATATATATATATATATATATATATATATATATATATATATATATATATATATATATATATATATATATATATACATATATATATAGTGAACCATTATATTACGTTTTATCACCAAACAACTCAAGCATTCTCATTCCTGCTGAATATAATTATTTCATTTCTTATATATATATATATATATGTATATATGTATATATATGTATATATATATATATATATATATATATATATATATATATATATATATATGTATATATGTATATATATATATATATATATATGTATATATATATATGTATATATATATATATATATATATATATATATATATATATATATATATATATATATATATATATATATATATATATATATGTTGTTTTTCAAGTTTTCGCGGGTGGTGAATGTTAAATTCGTTTTCCGGGTATACTCCCGAAACAATTATCGTAATTATGTCATTATTAGAGGCTCCATTAACAACTACCAGTTAAAATTCCAAATTGTAGATTTTGGTAATTACCAGGCATCGGGTTACACTGTTGTTTGTTCTATCTACAATAAACTTAGTGTAGAAAGGGAAGGGATCAGATGTGGAAGGAACGTGATGAGCGTTGCCAATGTGTGAGTAAATGCTCACATTGTGATCGTTTGGAAGGTTGGGGAGGAAATGTGTGTGGAATGACCCAATTGTGAGGATTCTGTGAGAATTGGGTGAAGATTTCCAGTACTGTTAAATAAATAATGATATTTTATGAAATTCAACTTTACACGTTGATTCATTATTCATTACACTTCACTACACATTGGCAATGCTGCGACAGTGGTAGTCACCGAGTCCCGCGTCCCGCAGAGCGACATCTGTCAATAAGCAACTGGTACTAACATATGTTGAGTAAGTATTTTTTATATTCAAGGACTAAACTATACATTTAACATTGCTTATTTAGCTGGTTAGACTCTAGAGGTAGACACTGTAGACATTAAAAGTGATGGAGTTTGCTGAATGCAAGAAATTCTTTCGTAGTGTCTGCACTGCTTACACCGCCGTGTTGCAATGCGGAAGCAGTTCTAATTATTATAATTAATGTAAATGGCCTCCGGTAGATGCCGCGTCCCGGCACTTGTTTATAAATAACTCATTATAGTTTAACATTTATTATAAATTTTGTTTTAAAAGAATTTTAAGAATATGATGGTCTAAATAATATCACTTTGAGGCTGTGAGGATTTTAAAGCTACTGTGAGGAAAATGTGAGTATTTTCAGTGAATTTGTGGAGTATTTTGGTTACTCGCATCTGGCAACACTGGTGATGACTGAGGACTGGAGGCGTACCGGATCACATGTGGAAGGGATATGATGAGACGGAGAAGGTACCCTCGTTACTTCGTAAACACAATAACGCAGAAAAAGGCAGCAGTGATACACAGTCTTTTTCTGCCGCATATATGACTTTGCTATACATATATATAAATATATATATATATATATATATATATATATATATATATATATATATATATATATATATATATATATATATATATATATATATATATATATATATCTCACCAGGGACTGCATCGATCTATGTAGAGAAAAGTACACACCAGAAAATTTTTAAAATTTAGGGAGCTACTAACGACAATGTGGCCAATCCAACTAAAATAAATACAAGCATCTGCACTTCCGGTTATACTGGAAGTCGATACCAACTTGTTTATTATAAATGGAACACCCTGCATATTTTAGGGTTTTCGAAACGAGCATAAAATTCTGAGTCAAAAACATCTAGGATACCCTATGCCTAAACCCAGACATTTCAGAGAGATATTTGACATTTTAAAAAAAATGTAGACAGGTCTAGTGATTTACAATAACCCCTTAAACTTTCTTCGTGTTAAATACACTCATTTGCTTTTTGGCATACAAAAAGACCGTAAGGTAAGCTATGCTTGACAGTTTAAAGAAATTCAATAAAAGTATACCAAGTGTTCCATTTTTGACGTTACATTTGGTAAACTTCAAACCGCGAAAATTCCTTTTTTTTCTGATATAAGTATTGTGGGGGTTTAAGTTACAACTTTTTGAAATATTTGCGAATTTCTTAGAAATTCAAAAATTTTTAGTAAACATTTGATCAAATTAGCCATGACTAGAAGCAATCAGTTATGTCAGTCATTCCCTTATGTCAAAAAATGTCACCGCGTTTAAATTACACCCACGAGGATTTTTTAAATTTGTTCATTATTTCTGGAGAATGTAATAAAGTAATATCAAGAACTTGTAGTACATTTGCTACTCGATATACACAAAAACGGAAAATAGCACTAAACACTGTAACATGCCTATTAATTGGATTGAAGGCACTTTGCACAAACTAAAATAGCTAAGATAAAATTAACTAAAAACATGATTCCATTTTAATTTAGTAATTGTTCAGAATTCCGCCCTCGAACCTCCACACATTTTTTGCACCTTCGGATTAGTTCTTCATGGGCAGCTCTTCTAATTAAATCCTGTGATAAGTTTTGAAATGCGTTTCTTACTATCTGCATACAATCTTCAATAGTTGTTAATGGGCTCTAAAATATATAGGGTATTCCATTTAAAATAAGCAAGTTGCTATCGACTTCCGGTATAACCGGAAGTGCCAGATATTTGTAATTATTTTAGTTGGATTGACCACACTGCCATTAGTAATTCCATAAGTTTTTAAAATTTCCTGGTGCGCACTTTTCCCTATATCTATCGATGTATATTATAGTCAATGTAAAGTATATTTACTTGGTTCTTACAAACAAAATATAGATTTATTTTTCCCAAAAATTACAATTTATCTTGAAAGTAAGCAATAATTTGTTTGAGTTTGAAGATTTATTTAGAAAGACCACACAATACACAATATTCAAGATAACAGCATAGGAATTCCCGTAACACAACGTACGACAACAACTAGCAACAACTCACTCACTTGCTTATAACTTCAACATATAAAAATAACTAAGAACTAATACCAACTTATATTTATTAACTAATATTTCAGAATTGTCAACTTCAACATTCCGTCTCAATTTTGCAAATATTTAAAGAATTTCTGAAATGTTCAAATTTTACAATAGATAATGACTTTGTCATTAAGTCTGCATAATTATTCTCAGAGCTTACATAAATCATTTTTATATTTCCCTCCATAACTAAATCTTTTTAAAAAATGATGTCTAACGTCTATGTGCTTAGACCTCTTCGTTTCAAGAGTGTTAGACATTTTGATACAAGATTGATTACCTTCATATATCAAAATAGGTTTAAATATACATAACATTTGATTTTCTAATAATTGTTTTAAAAATAAACATTCTGTAATACATGTCGACAATGCTACATATTCAGCTTCACAGCTGGAGAGCGCAACAATTGTTTGTTTCTTCGACTTCCAGAAAACACTATTATCATTTAATCTTAAAATAAATCCACTAACACTTTTACGGTCATTAATGTTGTTTGCAAAGTCTGAGTCAACATACGCACTAATAATCAAATCATGTTTGGTAGAATTTACATATTTTAAGCCTAAATTTTCAGTATATTTAAGATACTTTAATACATTTTTCAGATGTTTCCAATGAACATCGTTGTAACAATTTTGGAACTGACTAAAATAAGTTACCGCGAAACATAAATCTGGACGTGTCCCTAACATAATATACATAAGACTTCCTATTAGTTCTTTATACGGTATATCATTAGCGTTACATATTTCTCCTACTTCCAAATTTAATTTGTGTTGCATAGGTAACCTTGAATATTTACAATCTATCATATTATATTGTTCTAAAACTTTGTTAATAAGCTGTTTTTGACATATAAATAATATTCCATTTTTTATTTATATTTCTAAACAAATTTTATTATCGGCAGTTAGATCTTTTATCTCAAATTCTAAAGATAACTGTTTTTTAACAAAATTCAAATCTGTGAGATTACTAGCCATAATAATTAAGTCATCTACCCACAATAACATATATGTTTCATACCTACTATATAAACATGGATCAACATTGGATCTAACAAAATTTATTTTCAGTTTACACACTTGATTAGTACAAGAACCCACTAATAGACCTTCCGGAATTTTCATATAGACTGGTGTCTCCAAATCTCCATTTAAAAACGCCGATTTTACGTCCATCTGATGAATGTATAAACGCTTTTCAATAGTCAATGCCAGCAAAACTCTTAGTGTCAACATTCTTGCAACTGGTGAATAAATTTCCTGTTCTTCATAATTTTCCTGTTGAAACCCTCTTGCAACCAATCTTGTCCTTTTAATCGACTCAGCGTTTACAATTTTTTTGCGTAAAAACCCATCTTGAATCTATTACTTTCTCATCTTTCGGAGGTGATACAATGTCCCATGTTTGATTTTTTCTTAACATATTTATTTCTTGTTCTATAGCCCTTTTCCAATCTTACTCTTTTATAGCATCAGCATAGGTTGCAGGATTTTCTGATGGTAGGAAACCTGTAGCCAACTCTGCCATAAAATTCATGTCATAATCTTCAAATCTTTTCGGGAGCTTTCTCTCTCTCGGTTTACTTCTTTCTTCCTGGTATTCTTTTTCTTCATTTTGCCTTCTTATTTCTGTTAACTCATTAGTTTTGTTTCCATCTTTTAATTCTAACCTTACTTTTTCTTTTTCTTCTCTACTTTCAGGATTAATCATGAAATTTTCAATTCCAGTAACTATAGGTTTTTCATTTTCATCAAAAATAACATTACGTTCACATCTTATGATATTCTTTGTATATCCAACCATATCATCGATTTACTTCTTTCGTCTAATTTTCCTCTAATTTCTTTTGATATATGTACATGTCCGGTACTTCCGAACACTTTAATATTTTCTATGTCACTTTTCTCTGATACCAAATTTCTGCTGGAATTTTGTTTTCTATATTATTAAACACGTTTTTAGATATTGTATAAAACAGTGAATAGAATAATTTATACTTAGAATGTGACTCTTGATATATCTAAAAGAAATTGGACAATCTTGTAACGAAGTGATTGTTCCGGTAATAGTTTTCTATTTTAATCAGACCTAAATGGGTTTTTCGTTCACTTTTGTACACCCTGTATACGATAACTTGTGTTAATATTTATTTTAAAACCATTTTGAAACAAAGTTAAATTTATTTTGCAATTCCAGTGTTGGAATAAAAATTATTTCTCAAATATAATTGTTTCAAATCGGTTTCTTTCCAGGGTAATCTTAGTTTGTTTATTATCCTAAGGATAAATCATTTATTGTGTTTGTACTCAATCAAGTAAGAGGAAAGTAGTATAATTTAATTTAGTTTGATTTCAAGGCAAGTTGAAATCATTTATTCATGGTAAAGAAATATGTTTCTATTTGTTTTAACAATTTACCCGATAAGTTATTAGGTAATTTATTTTACACGTTAATAAATGGCCGTTTTAAATTATTTCTTTCTGTAAATATAGTTTTAAAATTATGAGAAAGCAATTCCAAGCATTAGAATATTTTATAAACATATGTTTATATGAATTTGTTTATACCAAAACTCATACCAATTGTTAGGTAGGGGTTTTAGTATAAATTAAATCACATCATTTGAAATAATTACTTTTCACTTCTCCAGTTAGCAGCAAGCAGCTCCCAAGTCTTCCGCAACTAGTGGCAAGAATAATTTTGACCGTTTTATTGTTTCTATTTGTATTTCCTTCATTTTACCATTAGTGCCCGAATTTACTGCTGTATTGTTTTGTCCGAAGTGCCTGTTTTCCGATTATATCAGAGATATTCGGGAAAATTCGCGATCATTGATAAAGTTGGGTTATCCATTCAACGACGAGCGTCGGAATTATTCGGTTGTCATTTTTATTTAGTATTGACGTAAAGATAAGACTTTTACACCTCGATCTGTAAAAAAAGTCCCATCTCAGTCGTAGATACATTAAAATTACCGGGGAAATCTTTACACCTCGATCTCTGAAAACATTAGGTACACGCGAATACAAACCATTCTGTCCGATACTCGTGTTGCATCACTATAACTAATTTGTAGAGGAAATAATCTTGAAGTTGATTTGATAACCGATTACTCTAAGTTATCACTAGCTACCGAAAGTTAACCTTGAATATCTCCAGTTAATCACGCATATCTCTGGTTTAGCAAGGTTAAGGGACAGTTTTGTAAATCAAACCCTAGTTAGTTAAACTGAACTGCTGTGCTATATAGTTAAACAAGCATTGGGCTTATTCGGTTGTTATGTTTATTGAACATTGACCTAAAGATAGGACTTTTACACCTATATCTCTGAAAAGAATCCCATCTCAGTCGTAGTTGCATTAAAGTACCGGTGAAATCTTTACACCTCGATCTCTGAAAGGGATTTTATCAGGAGCATGCGAATATCAACAGTTCCATCCGCCACACGTAGTCAAGAAACACTAACAAGGGACATCAGCAGCTAGTCTAAATATTAAGCACTCTCGAGATTAGGCAGTCATATATACCGCCTGTTCCTGGATTGACCTCCTGTGTCTTACTTGTACTCCGTAACCGTTTACCACTGAAAATACCTGCTGCACCGACTGCCTGCCGTAATATCGTCTTAAGCATTAGTGACTAGAGTTATTAACCGCTTGCTATAAATACTAGTAGTAGTAGCTGCCGTAACTATGCTATATTTCGAATCATCGCCGTTTGCTTTTGTAGATGCTTGTAGTAGACCTTTAATAGTAAAACCGTGGTAGTAGTTGCTGTAACTTAGCTGTGCTTGATATAACTGATCACCGCTTTTGCCTTATCACCTCTTGCTTGGTTGCTTACTATATATAGGTTAATATGTACGTTGTATTATAAAATAGCTGTTGTGTTATATTTAGTTTTTTTTATTCGTCTGTGAAGCAGTCTTAAATAAATAGAGTAGGTGAAGATAAAAGTCTGCCTTTTATTTAAAAAAAATGGTAAGTAAGTAAATCTGTTTGTACACCGAGAATCATTTTCGGCAGATAAGGTGAAATTGTCCATGGCTACGCAACCGACAACCACACACACAGACTGCCTGGACATTCCGTTTCTTCACTGAGATCCTAGCTTCTATCATAACGCTGATAGAATAAAATGGTGTTCCTACACTTTAAAATAGGAACTGGCGCTCGAGACCTTACCGAAGTAAAAAAAGTTCAAAGTACCGCTGCTGTACTGAAGGGTGCCAAAGTGACACATTACTCAATTACCTTTTTATTATTAAGTCACAATTTAAAAAATACAACAATTTAAAACATGTTTATGATTATTTTGAGCAACTATTATATTTCAAAGAAAAAAATTGTTAGTTACTTAAACCGACTTCAACGTTCTCACCATTGCCAAAAGGGCGTTAAACATCATCCAATCGGTAATAAAAATATTTTCAGCTTATTTAGTTGTGAAGAAAATTACCAAGGGTAATACCACAAGATTTTATTATAAGACTTCGCTATAAAATATATAGTTGAAATCAGAATTACATGATCTTTCGAATTGTGTTGTAAAAAAATTATAGTTTTATTTAAGATAAGAAATATGCCAAAGGGACACTAAATGTCGTCCAATTGGATTTATAAAAAAATATACATCCATGATGGCACTAATAATATCCTTGTGCCAAATTTCAGCAAGATCGGTTTAATACTTTTGGTGCAATTGTGATTACAGACTCCTTGAAACACCTATTCACACACACACATGAACATTTTGTAAAGTCCACTTTTTCGGTTTCTAATACCTCAAATCGTAAATTCTGGTCTTATCTCAATTTTTGAGATAAGGTTAAAAGATAGGCCATTTCAAGAGAATTATGGTCCATGCAGACCCAGGATATACAGATATTTTTTACATAGTTTTGACAGGAATACTTTACTTTTACAGATAATGTGGAATAACTTTTAAACAGAAGTCATACTTTAATAAATCTAAATTAGAACAGCATTTAGCTTATATGTACGTTCATATTTATAACACTTAAGTAACGAGACATTATGATAGTTCAAGTTCCATAGTTTTATATAACAAATTTCATTTTTTAATTCGATTTGAAGGAAACCATGGAATTTATCTTACCTAAGCTGCTGAGACGAATGCGTAGTTGGAAAAAATGTTATGGAACAGCAGCCTTCTTTAAATATTTTCGCCCATTCGGTTTAATTGCAAATAATATTCATTGAAATGTATCGAGCAAATATCAGAACGTTCGGGAAAACATTTACCTTCATCAAATCATACTATGTTCAACCAGTTCAAATAAAATTTTGTTCTTATAAGATTAAAATTCTCTAATATATTCTCTAATATTCTCAATTCAATTCTGAGATACATTAAATAAACTTCGATTTCTCATTAAATTTGATTTTCATCACAGCGCATTTCTATTTTTCTGTCTAAACATAATAGTTTACAACCTAAGCGTACGCATATGCCACTGCAAAACAATAGGTATGTTCATATTTACCTATGAAAATATATGTACGTTTGGGAGTTTATAATCCAGTCTTTTACATACCTGACATTGTCTCACCATATTTGCAACTCACAAATACACATATGTCAAATATAATTGATTAATAAAAATAAACATATATAAAAAATTTGTGCATTACATTTGATAAAATTATTGTTTAAATATTCTTTCAGATATACATACCTACTTTCTACTAAGATGTAAATATTGAATAAATTGCTGCACACCACAGCTAGTTGTCATTATTCTATTTGTATGTACTGACGACGTTTGTTTATTCATGAATAAGTTGTTAGATTGTGACTTTTATGTGGACAACATAACAAACGTTATAATACTATATCCCTCTTGCTTATAAAACCATGGTATTTATATATCCAATATAAATTACCTATACTTAGTAGTAACAATTTGTTTGGTTTTTATAACTGGAAGATATAGGTTCATTTTATTTACCAATATACGAATTGCTTTAATCAAGAAATAGTTTGATATGGTATTATACTTACATAGAATATTTGCTTGGTTTTTATAACCGAAATATATAAAAGGTAGGTAAACTCAGCAAGATTAATTTGTTTAGTTTTTATAGGCTTACATGTTATTTTTATTTACCAGAAATGATTTGCTTTGTTCCTATAATTAAGCAAATTGTTACTGTTTAGTGAAAATTACCAAACATAGGTATTGATGTTAACAGTAAAGCATTTGGTTTTTATCATAAAGCTGTAGGAGAATCAATAAAACACTGGCTGAAACTTATTAGTTTATATTGGTCATAGAAAAAATAGTAATGAATGACAGACTTATTATGTTTAATCATTTAAAATAATTTGATTATTTTGATGTTATTAATTATTATCTCCAGTAATGTACGACTGGTCGAGGGGGCAAGGTAGTAAAAGTTCCTATGAAACTCTGCCCACAAAAGCTTTATAACTGAGATACATGGTGTTAAAATTTAATTTTTTTTAAGGTTTTCACTTTATATCGTGTAGAAAAAGGTTATTATCGACTTCCAATTTAGTGCTGTTTATAACAGTATCTGGCCTAATAAAATAGTGAATAAAATCATAAATCCATGCACCAGCGACGTACAGAGGGGTAAACGGAAACCCCTTTTTAATTAGAACATCGACGCCGATGCATTTTCGTTAAATTCTCCCACATTTTTCAGTATCTTATATTTTTTATCATCTTTCCTCAAGTTAATGACAACTACTTAATAAGAACATAACAGTGGCGTTCGTCATAGTTTCTCGAGCATCCAAATAATAATGAATTTTTTTTCTGAAAATCTAACAAACTTACGAAGTTTTTACAAGAATTCTTTTTTATGTAAAACTGAATAGGGAACGAAAAAAATATAGAAGAATTTAACGAAAATGCATTGGCGATGTTCTAATTAAAAATGAGTCTCCGTTTACCCCTTTGTACGCCGCTGGTGAATAGATCTATGATTTTAATTACTATTTTTATTGAGCCAGATACTGTTATAAATAGCACCAAATTGAGAGTCGATGGTAACCATTCTCTTCAAGATATAATTTGAAAACCTTAAAAAAAATTAAAATTTAACACCCTCTATCTGCCGGCATTGGTTCATAGGAATTTTTTTCTCAAAATCGTATATTCTATCATATATATATATATATATATATATATATATATATATATATATATATATATATATATATATATATATATATATATATATATATATATATATAAAATATATATATATATATATATATATATATATATATATATATATATATATATATATATATATATATATATATATATATATATATATATATATATATATATATATATATATATATACACATATTCTTTAGTCTACTTTAATCTATATCTACAATTTTTCAATGAGATCTTGATCACGTTCTATTCCATAATGTCGCTCATCGCCTCGTTGATATGCCCAAGACATTCTTTTACTAGTAAAATATATTCCTAGATCTCCTTGCTTAGATATAGTTATAGCTCCTAGAATAAAAGGTATATTAACGTTACTACTAACTACAACAAATTATAGAAGTAGAAGTGTACAGTTTTTGGTTAATTAATTTTTGTTCCAATTTTTATTTTATTTGGCAAATTTTGCAAAATTTCATAAAAATTGTTACAGAACGTATTTGCAATTTCTTTTTATCCGTTGTAATAGTGCCACTTTTTATTATTAATGGTTTTTATTTCCGACATCTGATTATGATTAGGATTTTGAATGTCCCTAATATATTTTCATGTAAATTTATTTTAGCCTTATTGATTAATCCATGTAATTTATTTCTATATGATTTGTATTCGTTTAAAACATCTTCATTATTGGAATTTTTTGTGCTATTTTTGTATAGATCATGTCTTGTATTTATAGATAGCTGTTACTCTGTTACCCATGGATTCTATTTATCAAGTTTTTTTATTTAATATGTTTTGTACATATATCTATTTTTTCTCTTAACTTATAAACAAATATATCAACAGCTTTTTTTCGTATATACGTCCATCCATGTTTCATTACGCAATGTACCATTTAATTTATTATATGTGTTAAAGGAAACAGAAAAATTCTCATAAAATTCCTTTATTAATGTGACCGGTTTCGTGAACAATCAATTGCTTCACATCATCAGACACAGGACTACAATAGAAAATGAGTATGGTGGTTACATACATACATAAATAAATGTTAATAAGTTAATAAAACTTAAAAAAACAGGAATACAGAAGACAATTATTTCAATATTTTTTTAATTAGTAAAAACATATTGATAAAAAATGTTTGATAACATTTTTTTTGTAAAGAAAGCATGAAATTATTTAAATTAATCAGGATTACGTTAGTTTGAAATTATAATATAGAAAATGTAAAATTTAAATAATTGAAATGTGTAAAAAGGAAGTTCATTTTTATATAATACTTACATTTTTATAAATATAAAACCAGGGTAGTCAAATTAGAATTAAAATAGTTTTGCAACATAGTCAACTTATAAGTAAATGTAAGATATAAAAAATTTTTTTGTTCGTATCTAATTAACTTTTTAATAAAATTTCTAAAATTTAACGTGCTTCTTTTAATCACATACATACACTACAATAGTTAAAATCTAATAAGGGATAAATAATTTTTTTAAAAGAAAATAGATTAAAAACAGTGCCCTCTAACGGACTATCTGAGAACTAACGTACAATAAAATTAAAATTAGGGTAGAAAACTATGTGTGCACTAGGTTTCTTTTTTACAATAGTGGAGTTAATTATATTTCAACTGCAGATGGTGATAGCGGTGAAAATATTAATTTCTAAGAAATTGAGGTTATAATATCGAGCACGTGGAACAGATATCAGTAGAAAAAATTACAATAATATAAAATAAATTAGACAACCACAGAGAAAGTCAATGAAGATTGAAATTGGATCTGTGAGTTCAGAGATAATGTGTTGGGATCTCTTGAATCTTTCAGGATTTCTAAACTTTCAAGGTTATTAATCAAATTTCTTCTTTCACCTAAATGTAATACTTTAAGAGTATTATCAAATGTATGGTTGTTATCTACTAAATGTTTGGCGAAATGGGAAAAACCTGAGGAAGAGCTAATACACCGGACGTGTTCTTTTAACCGTGTTTTAAAATTTCTATATGTGCAACCAATATATGTGCCGTTGCATGTGTTATACAAAAGTTTATAAACCCCACATCTATCTAGTGGATCTATTTGATCTTTACCATTGACAAACAACTTTTCTATAGAGTTAGTTGATTTAAAGGAGATATGAAAAATATTTTTAAGGCAGTTAGAAATTGTATAAGAAACAGGGCCTATGAACGTAAGAGAATGGTATGGAATTTCAGATGGAACTTCTCTGTATGTATTTATGTAAACTGTATTTTGGACATATTTATTTAAAAATAAATATGTCCACAAAAAAATCATTACATCCAAGTGGTTAGGAGAGAGTCATTAATAATACAGAAGTGGAAGGAGGCAATAAAGAGGTTTCAAAAATTTTTTTGATATACATGGCATTCTATTTAAAAAAATGTTAGTTGACCCTGTAGAATCGTCTTGGCTCACCCTGTATATTCCAAAACAATTTCCAGTTATAGACTTTTTTTGTTTAGTTTACTTATGTTTTTAAATTAAGTTTCTAGCTATTATAGAACTCGAGATATCGAAGTCGGACGCAGTATTGCCCCACCCTGTATACAAATAATAACCCCATCGTTCTAACTTACTTCTCCCTCACTGTATATCAAATCGTATCCAGGGATATTAAACAGCTCCGTACTGTATACTTTAACGTCTCTGTTAGAACTATACAGGGTGTCCCAGCATCGCGTCGGCCAAATGTCCTGGCTCTCTTATAAGAGATATCGAAAAATTTCAAAAACGGGATGATAGAGGGCGCAAAGGTACATAGTCTAAAAATATTTTGAAATATACAGGAAGATCCATTTAGGCGTGACGACATAAACTTATATTTTTTTAAATGAAACACTAGGTATATTATTACATATTTGAATTCTCCTTTTAAATACGACTCAAACGATATGCACTTGATGGGTCTGCGATGATATGGGTGAGTTTGTACCAAAACATGCCAAATTTGTGAGCTCAGTGTGACGTAATGGAAGAACATTTTAAGATCTAAATTATGTCAAAAATTGTCAAACACCCTGTAGTTTACGCTACTGTTATCGGATCTAACGAAATCGGTTATTTTATACCGGGTGAGTCAGGAAACGCCAAAACTACTTTTTCTCATTTTTTTCAAATAGAACGCCCTGTATATTATGACACCAAAGGAAAGCCCTTTGAAAGAGCTTTCCACTGATATAAAGGTTCAAGGGTCTATCTATCATGGGTGCCAAGAATTTGATGGCAAAGTGGCACAATTCGAGGTTTATTAAAAAATTACGCTCAATTTTCAATTGTTTTGTGAATTTTCGCTGAAATCGGCGCTTTTCAGTAAGAAAATTTCAAAAATAATTATTCTTATACTCGGAGAAAAATACCGTACTTGAGTGCAGAAAAATACTTAAGTATAAAATAATCAACGCCTGATAAATTTAATTTTTTTTCTGAAATGCGTGTATAAATTCATGTCATGACAAGTCTTTTCTAGCCCGACGTAATTTTGTCGCGAAATGATTTATTATTTTAGAACGGTGCTTAACAAAACGTAGCTTTTCGTAGTATTTTTTTCTCAGCTTTAAAATGGTGTAATTCATTCTTCTAAAATAAGACCAAAAAAATACTTTTATTTTCAATTCAATGAAAGATAGTAAAATTTTTGTTAAGTTTGGGAAGCTGTTGTTTCACGTACTATCATCGAAAGAATAAATAAGAAAAAATTGTAGAGAATTTCAAATTGCTTCTAACTTTCAATTTATCGAAATAAATTCAAAAAAATCAAGTAGGGACCTGTCATAAAAGTACCAGTCTTGTCAATAGTTTACTTTATTGTTGTAAAATTTCGAGTGTTGATATTTTTCTTAATATAAATGAACGAGTAACAATGAAATTCACCCAACAAGAGTTAATTGATATGATATATTGTTTGGGAGAAGCTGATAGGAATTGCTTATTGGCATCAAGGATTTATGGAATGAAATACCCCGAGAGACGAACTCCTGATCCCAACTCATTCAAAAACTTGAAAGAAAGATTTGAGGACACTGGTAATGTGTGTTATACCAAAAGAAAATTGTGGAACATGGTTGTAAATAATGAAGAACACGAATTGACAGTTTTGCTTCATGTGCAAGAGAATCCTCACATAAGTTGTCGTGAAATTGAACAACAAACCGATGTAAGTAAAACTTCTGTAAATCGTATCGTCAATAAATACAAATATCACCCCTATCACATTCAATTACACCAAGACCTTTATGGGGAAGATTTTCAAAATCGTATTAATTTCTGCAATATAATGCTAAATAAAATTAACGAAGATGCCCAATTTTTATGAAAGGTTTTATTTACCGATGAAGCTACCTTTGGCAGTAATGGGGCAGTAAATCGCTATAACATGCATTATTATGCGACTGAAAACCCGCACTGGGTCAGGCAAGTGGATCACCAAAATCGATGGTCAATTAATGTACGGGGTGGTATAATAGACAACCATATCATTGGACCGTGGTTTTTTGAGGATGGGGCATTAAATGGCCGAAGATATCACAATTTCTTGCGTTTGAATTTAGAGGGGCTGCTTCAAGATGTAGATGAAGACGTCAGAGAGAACATGTGGTTCCAGCACGACGGTGCGCCCCCACATAACCATCGAATAGTAAAAGATTTTTTAACTAATTGGAGAGGGGAACAATGGATTCGTCGTGGAGGACCCATAAGATGGCCGGCACGGTTTCCAGACCTAACTCCTTTAGATTTTTTCCTATGGGGTTATGTGAAGCAGGAGGTCTACAGGGTGAGGCCCACAACCAGGGAGGATATGCAGGAAAGAATCGCTGCAACATTTCGCAATGTTTCAATAGCTACACTAGCCGATGTTCGAAGAACAACTGAAAATCGTTTACGGCTGTGTATCAGGGAGAATGGGAATATTTTTGAACATTTTGTTTAATTTCCAGTGCTTCCACCCAGTTTCATTCCAAATAAAGTTTTCGTTTCCTCTTTTTCTTGATTTCCTTTTGTCTGCAGAGAACTATCATGGTGCAGATAAGTTGATATCATTATTTTCGAAATTGTCTTACTGAAAAGAGCGGATTTCAGCGAAAATTCACAAAATAATTGAAAATTGAGCGTAATTTTTTAATAAACCTCGAATTGTGCCACTTTGCCATCAAATTCTTGGCACCCATGATAGATAGACCCTTGAACCTTTATATCAGTGGAAAGCTCTTTCAAAGGGCTTTCCTTTGGTGTCATAATATATAGAGCGTTCTATTTGAAAAAAATGAGAAAAAATAGTTTTGGCCCTTCCTGACTCACCCGGTATAAAATGACCGATTTCGTTAGATCCGATAACAGTAGCGTAAACTACAGGTTGTTTGACAATTTTTGACATAATCTAGATCTCCAAATGTTCTTCCATTACATCACAGTGAGCTCACAAAGTTGGCATGTTTTTGGTACAAACTCACCCATATCATGGTACCGACCCATTGCAGACCCATCAAGTGGCATATCGTTTGAGTCTTCTATAAAAGGAGAATTCAAATATGTAATAATATACCTAGTGTTCCATTTAAAAAACATAAGTTTATGTCGTCACGCCTAAATGGATCACCCTGTATATTTCAAAATATTTTTAAACTATGCACCTTTGCGCCCTCTATCACCACGTTTTTGAAATTTTTCGATATCTCTTATAAGAGAGCCAGGACATTTGGCCGACGCGAGGCTGGGACCCCTTTACAATCAAACATGTAGTTGAAATCAGTTAGAACTAGTTTGAATTCATCAATATTTTTTATATACTTCTTATATTGTTGTGAAAAATTTTAAAATTATTTATACTTTCCTTTTTATTAAGAATATTTTTATAGTTATTTATATTTTCTGCAATAGATGCATCTAATTTTGTAGGTGTATCATCTCTTATATAGGCATCCATACTTTTCAATATTTAGAATTAATTATATAACACCTAAGTAACTAAGTAGCTAGATATACTATTTATTTATATTAAATATATACTATAGAAATTAAATTATTTAAATTAATATATGGTATATGACATGAAGTGCAATAATTGACAAAATATTTATATAATTAAATTAAAAGTAATAACTTACATAATCTGATAATTTACTAATCTACTTATATAATTTGCGTGTATTTATTATTTAGAATTAATTTTATTTATTATTTGATTTCTGGTAAGTCTGTCTGAAGGGGCTGGCGTTTTATTATTCCTTTTTGTTGTTATTTTCTTATCTTGAATATCACTGCTAGCACTAGTATTTTATATGAACATGTGTTAATTTGACTCGGAGGGTGTTTCTTAGAGGGAGGTTCACTTTGTTCCTTTTTGTTGTTTTTCTTCAGCCCACTTATTTCGTTTATATCTGACTTTTTAAAATCGGTTGATGTAAAAGTCTCACCATCTATGATTATTTTTATTTTTTATTTTTGAAAATTTTTGCATTTAGGTCTTGATTTTTTGCTAACTTTAGATGCTCCACAAGTGTTTTCCTGTCTATCTTCGTAACATAAATCATCTGTGAGTCATATACCTGAGTTTTTTAATTTATATACATTTTTAAATATTTCTGTTTTTTTAATGTGTATCAGCTCCATAATGACTGGTTCACCATTTAAATTTTTATTCTAGTGGCAATTATTTATGTTATTTTCACATAATGTTACATTTAATTTGGTGTTAATTATTTGTTTAACATTTTCAATAACACTATATTTTTCTGTGGGTAAATTATAATATTGTCTTTCTTGATTTTTCGCTAAACGTTTAGCAATTTAGTTTCTACGTTTTTATTTTCAGCCGCTAATAATGCAACTTTATTTTCTAATTCCTGCGCCGTTTAGCGAAACTGATTTATATCCCTTTTTATGCCAATCGGGAGTTTGAAAATATCCCCAGACATTTTTGCCAGACATTTTCCGGGTTTAGAGTTTCATATTAAGCGTCACTCATTCTTTCTCTCACGTTAACATCTCAACTACAGCGAGTTTACTAATGTATTCTCGATCGGTGGTCAACAATAATACACACTTTAGCGCATCTGATAAGACTGATAATAATAGGAGTATGCGATATTTGACCTTATTGATAATAACACACCTTGAAACTGTCTTTATTTACTTATTACCAATTATTTAGCTTATTTTAAGTCTTACTCTATGTGCAGTGTGTAACACAACTTTTTTAACATCTTTATCTCACTTGTAATAATTTAAATATAATTTAACACAAACTTTTCATTAAAATTTAGGAATTCTTTTGATATAACAACTTGATAAATTTGATACTTTAATTTAAGATAATAAAATTGTTGCCAGGATATTGTTGTTTATTTAATTGTTAATAAACTGTTTTAATTTGATTTGATTTGATATCGTTTTGTAACTGAAAACGTCCTAATTTTGTGCGTTTTAGAATCGGGATTGGTTATGACTAAAAAGTCTGCAACTATCCTCAATATCCTCTATAGCAATGATCATCAGCTCCTCCCTTTGGCACGCACCGGCAACCTCTATTATTAAAACCACCTACATAGGAATTACAGTATTATTAAAATATGTTTAAAAGAAATATTTTTTTACATTCAAAAACAAGAAATCGTTAATCGTTATCCAGAGCATTTTGTGAAAAACATTAATCTGTTTTCTTGTAAATATTTTAGATTTTTTCTACTTTGCATCTTTTCAAAAATGCAATTAATTTTAGAAACTTCGTTATATCTAGGTTATCATCTAATGAGTCTGCTTCTAAGCATTAAGTAAACTGACCACAGAGTGGACGACTTTTTCGTTTTAGACTTTACTTCAAAATAGGCGAGTAGGACAGTCTTCGTGTAAACCTTTATTTTCTTGTCATGACAACAATTAAAAAAAAGGAGTTTTTCTTTTTCTCCTTGGATTTACGTGGGAGAATATCAGAAGTGACACTTTCAACGACCGCTACAATCTCTGAAAGAATATCACTTTTTTCGTTGTAATAATCAATAATTTTTTGACTATTTAATTTCATTCAAAACGTAATAACAGATAAGAAACGTTCAGTGTTGCCGGATGGATTTAACTGAATATACCTAGACGGGTTTAAAAAATCTCTGGATTTCCCTAGATTGGCATAAAGATAAAAATACCTAGAATTCTCTAAAACTTTAAAAGATCCTCTATATATTTCCTATTTCCCTATTTGAATTAGAAACACAAGTTTAAGGAAAAATTTCCTAGATCTGGCATCACTGCACACGTCTATTTGATATTTATTTCATTTTGAAATTTTTTAAATATTTTAAATACTTATCGATTTTAATAAATTTACAAAAGAGTAATAAATACTAAAAATAACACCTAAATATGGACCAAAGTCGAAATCATCTCAATATATTTAATTGAAGATTAAATAAATTTGCCAACACACTTTTTCATGATTTATAAATTTGTATCATACTATGTGATGAAGCTTTAATTATAATTGCCCATTAGTAAAGGATTTTTACTACATAAATGGAAATCTCTCTTAGTTGGGCATACCATTCGCAGATCAGTTTCTGGTTTTTGCCTGCATCAGTGTAAAGTAGGTATATACACAACGACAGCAAGAGAAATTTTAGAATCACTAGTCTCTACGTGGAAGCAGATTACTAATGAATTATCTACCAGTGTCAATCGCAATGTAATATAAATAGGAAAAATGTCCTACAAGCGATATCTACTCATAAAGGTATATCAAAAATTATAATACCATACCAAATATTTCAACAGGGAACATAAAAGTTAGTTTACAAAATAGTACTAAGTACTAGAAATAATACCTAAATAGGTACCAAAGTCGAAATCCTCTAAATTTATTTATTTGAAGATTGAATAGATTTGCCAACACTCTTCTTAATGATTTGTAAATTTGTATCATACTAAGAGAAGTGATTAAGCTTTAATTGCGATTGGTATGCACGACGACCTCAAGAGTGTATGTGGTAAAAACCGTTTACTAATTGGCAATCGCAATTAAAGCTTAATCACTTCTTTTAGTATGATGCAAATTTAGAAATCATTAAGAGGTGTGTTGGTAAATTTATTTAATCTTCAATTAAATAAATTGAGACGATTTCGACGTTGGTACCTATTTAGGTATTATTTCTAGTATTTATTACTATTTTGCAAATTAACTTTTATCCTCTCCCTGGTATTATAATCTTTATTATACCTTCATGATTTTAATAAATATAAATTCACAACTGTACAAAAAATAGTATGCAATTTAAGTGTGGAAAGGGCCATTGCAAAAATCGTACGATTGGAATACAGCAAGTATTCAAACTTTTACCATGAAGCCCTTTCCACACATGTATTGCAATGTACTATTAAAAAGGATAATCCATATATCTTGCAAAATTTATAGGCCTATATTCGTTATTCTCCAGTGGCGAATTTAGGATTTGGCTAAGAGAAGGGGGCGCAACAGTAATTTATTTAGGGGGATTAGTAGTAATAACCCAAGAAGAAATTTTGCGACCTCCGTTTACATCTGTACAGAAATTAATGTTGTATTAGGTGTGAAAAATCGTCATCATGTCACCTACGACCTGTGAGATTTAACTGTCAACACACAGACAGTTAAATCTCTCACATTTGCGTATCACCGAAAAAAATTCTAAATTTTTTTCTAAAAAAATCGGTGTGTGGGCGCGCTTGATTTTTTGGCCTACAATGTCCATATTTTACCATGAACAGATCCGCGTTAAAAAAATTTGGTAAATACCACAAATCTTTTAAAATCTACTGAAAACATCACAATAAAACACAGCAGGTGGAAAAGCTTTACTTTCTATCTTTCTATGTTTAGGTGAGAACAGCTGTGGTGTTGATTTGAATAAACACAAGTGGTCTAACGGTAATGTTTTTAGTTAGAAAAACATACTATAAAATTTCGCAAATCTTGATGTAAAAAATGGTTTTCCACGCAATGTTCAAACGTTGGTATTTGGACATCATCAGTTACTGTCAGTCGCATACCGATGTTGTGGCAATCCTGATTTTATCCACCAAATTTGGTGTAAAAGCTAGTCGGATAATCGTTGTTATGATATCAACGTCACGACACGTTGGATGATATTGATACAACTTTAAAATTCTGCTTAGGAAACCATCAAATTTTTTCTTCTTTCTAGGATGTATTGTACACCCGAAACTAAATCCCTCCTACCATTGGGCCGTAATTTGTAATTTGTTCGACATTAAAACAACATTTTCATTTGTGGTGAATTAAAACACCCATACATGTTTCCTAATTTATTCAGATTGAAGAAATTAAAACCCTAGGGGCGCGCCCCCTAAATTCTCCACTGTCATTCTGATATTTGCCAGTATGGATACATAATGGAAATCATATTAACATTCAAATTCACTCGGTACACAATCAATTTGAGTATGACTTTAGGAGCAATTATTATTATACTTGTTACATACCGCAAAGAAACGTATTGGTATTCAACATAAAATTTAAATGGGAAATTGATACTCAACATAAAGTTAAATCAAAAAATTACTTACATTTATGTAGACTGGTAGATATACTCAAAAAGCACATAATTTATATCTAATTACCTATAATAATATTCTGCCTTGATTGAAAAACTGTAGGTAAATGAGAATCGTGGTAGTTTGCAGGTTATTCCAAGAGACTTTTCGTAAATACTCATTATTTACATGAAAAATTTTTAAATACTAACCTGCAGTATTTTTTAATCTCTCGGTCATTTTAATTAATGTTTCTCTTGTAGCATTATGTGCAGATTTTCCATACTCCATTTCTTTTATTATTGAGTGGGCTAAACAATATTTTGCAATTGTTTCACCATGACCTAAATACAAAAAATAATGATTAATAATGGAATCACCATGTTCTTCACAGTATTAGAAAATTTAGTCATATTTTTGCAAACTAGATTTTAGACTCATCGTTTTGTAAAATGATACTTTTTGCGAATATTATATCAAGGTAATAATTGTTTAAATATTGAGTAACTGCATAAACGTAACATATTATTTTCTGCACCTAATAAGTCCATATAACGGAAAAATTGTCTAAGAGGACATTATTTTATTTTTTTGTTACAGAGACTATTACTGATAATAAGAGCATCAGTATAATAAATTACTCTTGAAGAGTTTTTAAAATTAATTCTTTGTTCTTCCAAAAAAGCGGATATATTTATAATCTATATTAAATCAAATAAAATTATAGATTTAATAAGTTGATTACTTAATTTTTACAAAAACACAGTTTTATGATTTTTAAAATTTCTAGTGTTTAGAAATGAAAAATGATGTTACCATCCATCATTTGCAAATAATAAGTAATAAATTAAGATAAGTAGAATAAACAGAATGCAGAAACAGATATCACCTATCTTTACATCAAATAATACTAAAATGAAACCTTTGAGGTACATATAGTCTAGTGTACAAATAATTTGGTGTTGATATAAATAACAAGATGAGAAAAATCGAAAATATCGAAAATAGGACACGCCCAAATTGATGGATGTTTCAATCGTTATTGGCGATTTATGAGTTTACAGTATGTGTATTGAAGTATTAGACATACTATATTGAAGAAAGACTGAAAATTGGCATCGTATCGCCGGTAGTATGCTACTGCACTGTTGACTGGGCACACTGTTGACCGCACGACGGCTAGATGGAAAATGAATTTTCTGCTATGTTAAGCTTGCCTGCCTCTGGTTTACAGTGTAACGTTGCCATTTAAGAGACCCGTGTCTAATATTTTAATACACAACCTGTATATGTATATGTCAAGTCCACGTGGACTATCTTCAAGAAATACAATTTCATTTTAAGTAATCGTTTGAATTGCTGATATTGTAATTTTAAACTATTTCGACGCCTATGTTATCATAATCGTATGGGTTAAGTAATGCGTTGTATACATCAGTTCTTAACAATTAGGTCATATCACGTTATATGGCTCACATAGCCTATATACATATTGTGTACTGAATCATTAGACATGGGTCTTATATGAGAACGTTACAATATAAACCAGAGGCAAGTAAGTCATCGCTCGTCAACGTAAATGTCATAGAATTATTAAAATAGCGTGGTTTTAAAACTATTTTAAATGCTACTGATCCAGTATACAATAATAAGAGCCTAAATTCTGTTGCTTTGTAACGTTAACACTTTGGAAATAGTATTGTTTTTCTATTAATATTAGAAGGAACAAATTTGGTTAAATATGATAAATGGCGTTAAACACTTTCAATATCATTGTACGATAATTTAAAAGGTTGTTTGCCAAAAATCCAGCCATATGATTTGTTCACTAATAAATACCCTTTGTGGTGATCCTCATCTAACTGTTCTCTAAATTCACTTTTTATAACTTCGATTTCAGGAAAACACCATTAACCAGCTCTCCTTGTTGCTTGCATTTGGTGCATGAAAAATAAGCGGTATGTGTAAAACTATATCACTACCGACGTTTTCGAAGGTGCTAAATACAATTTTGATATCAAAATAGCCTTTTTGGCAGCTGCCAACTGTCAAACCGCAAATTGCAAAATTCCAAAATTTGTAAGAAAAGCTTCTTCTATGTGTAAGACTAGCGACGTTTTCAAGGGTGCTAAATATAATTTTGACATCAACATTACCTTTTTGGCAACTGCCAACTTTCAAACTGCCAATTCTCACATTCGAAATTCTAGATAAATAAGTTTGAGTAGCATGCAAAAAAAACTTTAATTTTTTTTTTGAAATCATTAAATATGATTTGGTTATCGTAATTATATATCTGTAGTTTTCAATAATACTTTGACAATAACCGTCAAAGTCATGTAGAGCACCCTCAAAAACGTAGGTAGTGATAAAGTTTTACAATTAAATTTTTTTTTTGAAATTTTTGAATTTATCAATTGGCTGCAATTGACAGTTTAACAGTTAGTAGCTGCCAAAAAGGCAATTTTGATGTCAAAATCATATTTAGCACCTTTGAAAATATAGGTAGTGTTATACTTTTACACATGGAAAAAGCTTTTCTTATAAATTTCGGAATTTGCAATTTGCAGTTTGACAGTTGGCAGCTGCCAAAATGGCTATTTTAATGTCAAAATCATGTTAAATACCCAAGGAAATGTATATTACAATAATTTAGGCAAAAAAAAATTGTCTAACAAAATTATAATTTTTTTTGTTTAAAAAAAGGTGATTTTTACCATATCTGCAGCTAAAAATGTATCATGGCTAAAAATTGGCACAATAGCCATAATTTTTATGGCCAGATTCGGTTTCAGCACGTCAAAATACATAAGGAAACATAGTTTTGATTGAAAGTACAGATTTTTTTGTGTTCCTTTCAGTTTTATCATATTCCCAATTTTCTTCACAATATTTTCTGTGCGCCTCACACAATTGTTCCAAATATATGGAGTAATTTAACTCAGTGCTTCTTGCCACATTTCTAAAACTTGTTTACCTTCAAAACCAATTTAACAATCCAATCTTAGTACTGATGACCATGTTAGAGCAATACGTCTATGACATACCTTGGGTTTTGTTTGTTTTGGATACATAAATTTAGTTCAATTTCCAAGTCATTTTCTGAAAGTACACGTTTACCAGCGAGCCATTCTTTTCATTTTATATTATTCCAGGAACCATGAGGCATTGGCTCTATTAAGAACCACTATTGAGGGTTCAGCATGATTGGTATTAGTTTTTCCAAAATACATTTTATGACAGAATTTTGGTTCATTGAATCATGGTAGTCCGCCGACTTTGACTTCGTGGAGAAGAGCAATAAGGTATTTTGTGCGAAACCATGCCACGTTCCAGCATTCAGCACAGCAAATAATTTCCCATTTGCTGTATGATCTTTTTTTACAACTTTTCACACTATCATCTTACTTACATAGGTTTCCTGTTTGAAATAAAATCCTACATTCTTTAAAGTACGTCACAAACTCGTATTCCAAATTTGACAGAAAATTAAAGCTCTCTGATATACACTACATATCAAAGTTCTTTTCATCGAAACATTGTACATCTACATCTTAACATTTAATATGTTAACCGATTTGTATTAAAAATTGAAGCCATTTGCACATTCTAGTAACTGGCTTTTTGCAGAAATCAAATATCCATTATTTTCCGAAATATTTCGTCTGGGTGTTTTTTTTTGGTACACTCTGTATATTTATCAATTGTTTTTTTTGTATTCCTGTCGTAATGTGCAGCTAATCTTATGCTACATTTATGATCGAAAATTTAATTTAAAACCTCAATTTTTTTGAAAATTCCATAAATAGCTATATTTATTGAAACACCTCATATGTTTTATGAGTAAAACTAATTATTAAAAAGGTAGGCTGCATACAATTAAGATTTTGTGCAAAATTTACCAGAAAATCCATGAATATTCTTTTGCAACAGAAATGCAACTTTGTAACCGTCTTATACTATTACTAGTAATTTTTTTTCGTATCTCGAGTGGATACAACAAATTAAAACGCGATTTACAGATTTATGATGGCCACTGGATGAAAAATAGTGCTTTAAATCTTAAAACGGGACACAAGTATACATCTAAATGTGTACTTGTTTGTGGTTAAAATATGGTGTACAGATTTCTTTTCTGATAAAATACCTGTTGTAGATACTGCCCCAATATTATCATCAGCATACGTCCCACTACCAATCATAGATGTATCACTGCTTCTTCCCACCATTTTCCCATTTATGCCCCCCCGTTGATGTAGCTGCAGCAAGATTGCCTTTTGAATCTAACGCAACGGCACCAACTGTTCCAACATCACCAGGGTTCTAAGCAAAAAAATTGTATTATCTGGTAAATACTGTATTCAATACTAATACCAATAAAATATTTGCAGTTTTTTTAGTATAGTGGAAGAGTTGAATATATATTTCAAAGTTGGTTTATCATTGTTTAAATAACGCTAGCTAGAAGATAACTTTCAAGGAAACAATTGTTGCAACAGTTGTTCTCTTGGATATTATCTTTTAATGAGGGCTACCGTTTTTAGGCTCACCAGTTGTAGCCACAAGAGAGTGAGGTCGTGTCAAAAGTTATTGTTAGGCGCGGAACAAGTTTATAGGGTTTTATTATAATTATTTCGTACACCAGTAAATAAAAAGAACTTGTTAATTATGCCTCAGTGTTGTGCAGTTCCATTTTGTTCGGAAACAAAAGGCGGACATATGCTCCAAGAGACAAAACTCGTCTAAAACAGTGGTTGGTAGCGATTCGCAAGGAAAACTTTACTCCTTCGAAACATTCATGTGTTTGTAAGGAACATTTTATTCCTGACGATTATGCGTTACCAAAGGAGTCTACTACAGAAAATCGTAAGTAATAATCATGCACATTCGTTGTTTTCATCATGCTCATGCTTTATATTACCTAACTTTAATGACAGAAGACACCTCTGATTGGAACAATAATTTCCCTACTGAGCAAGTAAATTACTACTTTTTCATCTGCCATCATTGTGTTAAATGTTTTTCAGCTAATTTTTATAAAAATTACTAAAAATTATCGTTAAAAAACCATAGTAAACAGTAAGGTTCAGTAAAATGGACCTTACCCTACATTAGCGCGGTGAATTTAAGAGCGGTAGCCCTCATTAATAATAATTACAGATAACTACTAAAAGATGCATGTGATGATTGATACTATATTGATTTAATTTGTATAGTATGTACTAATTAAACGAATTTGAATTTGATTTATTTTCTAGTTGGAATTAACCAGAGAGATAAACCGTTCCTTAATCTATGCTTGCAGCAAGAAATAAATCATGGTTAATATTCGTTCTTAATATTTAAAGAGGGAGATTTATTTAAAAATTAACTTGTATAGACATTTACTTATCAACGTTTTGATGTCGGGTAGTAGGTATATCTCGAAGTTTCGTTAAATGTTAAAAAGGTGTGCAACGACAGGAAACTTTCTGTAGCCTGAGTATATTTTTTATTTCGTTGCAATAAAATAAATTTTAATATAACATTTTTCTTAAAACTTTTTTACCAACATGGGTTACAAAATATTTTAATAACTTTGTTACTGTTGTCATTTCTATCGCTTATTGGCTTTGTATTACTGACATAATAGTAGACAAATGACAGTGTCAATCGATATCTCGATTATTTCACGCAGAAAACGCCATGTTTCCCCAGACCAAGAACCTTCCAATCTGTTTTCAGATTTAAAATTTCAAATCTACGCAATGAACCTGGATAATTTCAACCCCGATCTGAACTTCCGCAAACAAACTTTTATTTAAATCCTTTAATCACTGTATTATATCAAGGATATTACTAACGTATATAACAATCCTAATTAATACTAGTGCAGTAATTTCGATAATTAAAGAAAAAATTTCCGAAATACTTTAAACAAATTTTCTGAAAATGTCTTTCAGTGTATAACCCACAAAAATGTTTAATAAATTAATCGAAACTTATTCCGTTTAAACCAGGCGACCCTCATAAAGTGTATATTTACAATCTTGACTAGAACTTAACGAACTACTTAGATCAGATTTCTAGAATATTATTATGGTTGCATAACAGATTTAAAATATAAAAAAATTGTTACCGATTAAAGGGGCCAGTGCAATATATGCCCGTCACATTTTCCTCAATTTTATGTTAATGGTGGAATCTGTTGTAATTTTTGTTAAGTTTTCTGTCAACATATTTAGAATAGCTGTAAGATGTCCAGATATGTACATACAAATTGTAAAAACTTTCTGCCAATTCAACGCAAAAAGTTGTCAAGACCACTGCTGCAGCAGTATTTATTCACTCAGTAATGTAATTTTGTTCAACATTCTTTGAGGTCAAAATTGAAGCCTGGTAGGCGATGGCAGAATCATTAAAATAAAAGATTTTAAAAATTGGTTTAATAATTATTTTGAAGAAAAACACTGCTGTTAGATGTTTGAAAAAAGGTATTTCGATACACTCTACATATGTTTCGAATTGTTAGGCCTTTCTCAAGAGCATTACAGATGAATACTCAGTATTCATCTGTAGTGTTCTTGAGAAAGGCCTAACAAGCCGAAACATATGTAGAGTGTATCTAAATACATTTTTGAAACATCTAAAAGCAGTGTTTTTCTTCAAAATAATTATTTTCAAGATGTTTCACATGGAACCTACCACATATTCAATCCAGTGCATTAAAATTGGTTTACGTCCATCTTAAGCTTTCTGTACTTAGAATCTCCAAGAGGAGATCATACTAAGTTAAAAGAAAGTTATTGAGGCGAACCCACAGAAACGAAGCTATTACAAACTCGAACAGTTAACAAATATCAGAACAGCCAAATCTGGCTTATGGTTAAGTTTTTAACTTCAAAATATTGCCGATTTGCTGAAATTTGTGATTTCAGGGGACACTGAATTTTTTAGGAAAATCTTCAGAATTAATGGTACCGTTGCTCTTGCCTACATACAAAATGAAAGATTGGAGGATGTAGATGATTCCGAAACAGATGTAGAAAAATAATATTTTTATTTAATTTTTGTTCTTATTTGGCATGCTGCTAATTATTCTCGTTTTGCATGGCAATATTTGGGTATCAAATAAATATTAATATTAAGATTTTTAATAAGTTTTAATGGCTATTTTCGAATTAAAAACTTAAGGCAAAAGTGCCCAAGTCCATTTTTCCACATTTTCTTCTCGTAGCTACGGTAGTGAATTAATAATTGCAAATTATCTCAATAACCATAAGACATGTCTTATAAAAATTAGGTCTTTATCCCTAACTATAATAAATATTTCCAGAAACAAATAAAATGTTTAAACTTGTTTTTCTCAGTAACAATAAAATGTGATTTAGGCATATATTTCACTGGGCCCTTCAATTATAAAACATTACCTTTATTTAAAGCAAGCTATGACTCGAACGAAACTTCAGTTGTTAATTGTAAACTATAGCAATAATTATATTAAACATAAAACTTTTTAAAACAAATTAGGTATCCTTTTGGTAAAGATTCTAATCAAATAAAGAATGAAAGAAACACGTATCTGTGATTGTTTTAAAGTTTTGAAATGATTGTTGTATTGGTGAGTACTTTTGTTTTATTTAATTTTGGTTTTATTGAACAGAAAAGATAACACTGACATAGTTTTCTACGAAATACCGAAATACCATATACTGCACGCGCGTTTCGCCAACCAAATTGGCATCATCTGGAGATTATTAAAATTAACTAACTGTTAGTTTTAAAACACCAAAACTTCATATACTGCCCTCGAGGCGCATTTCACCAACCAAGTTGGCATCATCTGGGGTGATTAAAACTAACTAACTGTTAATGAAAAACTACATCAGTGTTAAATATCTTCCGATTGCTTATACATCGTGACCCTTATGTAACATGAAGACAAAGTACTCCACAATAGAAAGGGAACTTCTTGCCATCGCATGAGCAGTTAAATATTACAGACCATACCTTTCAAGTAGAAAATTTAACCTTATAACACACCACAGACTTTTCATTTGGCGTTTTTCTGTTAGAGATCCCTGAAGAAGATTCATTCGCTGGCGGCTGAAGCTTGAAGAGTATGATTATGAGATCATATACAAGTCGGGAAAAAATTAACAAAAATGCAGACACTCTATCGTGCATAAAAATAATCAATATCCAAGAATGCATAACATTTGATAATAATTTTCAAAACACTAACGATCCACCTAGCGCAGACTCTAATTCTAACGATGACGTATCACCAGAACAAATAGCTGAAGATTTCGAAATTGTATCAAACAAATGAAAATTAGGTTCTGAAACAATCAATTATTTGAAAAAGAGCACAAAACCTCATTTCATTCTTTCAACAAGGCAACTTGCATTTTAAATCATAGAAAATATTTTCGAAAATGGACCAAATTTTACTAACAAAATTAATATTCTATCTAGTAAAACAGTAAGAGAAAGAAACTGTTACATTTTAACCTTACCTTTTGATCCCCAGTATGGCAGTACTTTCATTTATATTACGAACAAAAACATCAACCTTGTAATTTGTCAGGACATCGAAAAAACTCCTGACAAGGATCAGATTTCTATAATAATCAATCAATTTCACGCTGATAGAAATAATTTACACCGAGTCATAAATGAGGCTATATGCAAAATTAAAAACAATTACAATGGATCGGACTTACGAAAGATGTAGAACAGTACATAAAAAATAGCGAAACGTGCCAAAATACCAAAATCTTACGTAAATATCTCGATAACCCTCTTGTTATTACCAAAATCTTGAGGATTTCATTTGAGAGAGTAAATATAGACTTAGAAATTCTGACAAGAAACTATGTTCTAACAACACTTCAAGCCATCCCCTAAAACGTTTTAAAATCAATATTGCATATTCTAGGGCAATTTTAAGTAGTATATGGTTGATACATGTGATAGATGTTGATATCGTGAATACTCTTATCACCCTCTTAAATTGCGTTTATAAAATTTTTGTTTATAATTCATACATATTTTTATTGGGTATTGGATGGTTTTTAGAAATACGTAAAATTTTTCATTTAGTAAAAAAAACAAAACGTTGAAAATTTTATTTCATAGCTGTGCAAAATAATAAATACTGTGTATTTCAGATTAGAAAAATAATTGGGTTTAGCTTTTTCAAAATTTTTTAAATTTTTTTTCTATTCATAACACTATACAGGACATTTCAAGAAACATCAGCCAAATTTTAAAGCATAGTTTTTTTGCAAAAAATAACTCGAAAACTTCATATACATTTATACCCTAAACGGCTTTGTTTATAAGACACAGTGTGTCGAAAATTAAAAAAAAAAACATTTTTCTCAGGAATCTCAAAAATGCTAGACGAATTAGGATATTGAATTTTAATACAGGTTAGTGTCGCATAAGGAGGAGTTTTTACGTATAAACAGAATTTTTTTACTTCCACCAGCATGCGTAGGATCAACATCAATAACAGTTTTATAGAAAAAACATGATAGAGCATTGTTTTTCTTACGTGCTTTTCATATGAAGTACCGTTTTGGATAAAAATTTAAAGAAATGTTTTTCTGTTTAATTTATGATCTCACGCAGATTTGTAATTAAATTAAAAATGTGGCCAAAGAAATATTCATAGTAGTAAACAAAATTTACAAGCTGTCTGTCATTTACTAGTTATTAAATGAAATTTAAAAATAATTATTATTTTTAATTTTTGAAACTTTTCAGTTCTAAGCATTTTTAATTCCTTTGCAAATCCTGTATCTTATAAACGAAACCGTTTAGGACGTGTATATGAAGTTTGACTTATTTTTCGTCATGCTTTAAAATTTGACGGACGGATATTTCTTTATCAGTATGTTTTTCTAATTTTATAAATATTTTTTCTGTTGGGTTTTGGACAATTATATTTATTTACAGTATCTATATTTGTGATTTTGATTAATTCTTCTTAATTTCTACACTACTAAACTATTTTTATTTATCCTTTGTCTATCCTCATAATTGTGACCGACACATTGAAATATTTTTAATAAATTATTTATACTCTTATCTATTTAGTAAATTATACTATTATGTAATACATTGAACTATATCATTATTATGAAGGGTACTATGAGATATAGATGTCTGTAATAGAACTGATGAAGTATAACGATTAATGAATTATAAAATATATTTAGATAAATAGTAACATAATTATATGGATATGATTACGGGCTTAAATCATAATTCACAACAGACCATCTAAAAAAATGATAAAGAGAAAGTATCAGTACTGAGTGCAGTGTTCCACATACCATAAAATTTGCAGTTTTTTCTTAAATTTTCATTAAAGTGGGCAATATCCAACCTTTACCAAGAGCAAAATTTGGTTTAACTAAAAGCACCATTAGTGTAGCATCTATTTATGCAGATTAGTTGCTCTTATTAATTTCTTTACTAAAGAAACATTATTCAACTTAATTTATATTCGCCAATACTTACATTATGTCCTACTTCAGTTCTATCATCACCACCACGTGCCTTAAATTGTTGCAAAGCAATTTGTGCATATTTTGTAACCAATCTACCTGGTGATACTGTTGGGATGCCTTGTTCTTTAGCAAAACGATTTGCTCCCACACCAGCAAGTAGAAGATGAGGAGTTTTCTCCATTATTAGACGAGCTAAACTACAAATTGATATCGATCACGTTTAATACTTCTAACGACCAGTATTATCAAAATTTTAAAGAGCCTTTAACTTAAAGGGGGTTTTTAGCGACAAGATAGTATATTGCAGGCAATACATTTTCTTATCACTTAAACTCCCTTTAAGTTAACGGTTCCTTTAAAATGTTGATAATACCGATAAATCATTTTATTTAAATGTTAGATTGTGCTATTTTACGCATTAAACAAATTGTTTAAAAAAATAGTATGTGAAATAAATAGAAAGCTGGCTGCTATTTAAAATATAATTTAATATTTAATACTTATTAACGTATTGTCACATATGTAAATATAAATTTAAGTATTACTCAATTTCTTTCTCATTTCCTGTACCTTACTTAACTGGGCGTAAAATTTAATAAATTATCTCATGACATTTAGTACAATTAGTACACGCGTATCAGTATAATGAATTTGTATATTAGGATTCTCTGTTTCAATAAAGAGTTACAGAGTTACACAGTCGGTTAAATTAGCAAAATTGGGTAGAATTGTGAGAAAAATTGATTGAGAATTGTGGTATGCTTTCAGGTTGCTGAATTATACTGAAAAAACTGAAAAAAATAACTTCGAAACCGTTAATCTTAGGAAATCCGTAAAAATTTTTATCAATGAATATTTCTACGTAGAATTCAATAAACCTATTGCCAATTCCATGGCTGACATGAATTCCAAGATATAACATAAACTTGCATTTTTTTATATACCATATAATTACCTGATTGGATGAGCTATATCTCTCACGACAGTAACTGCCCCTGCATTTAAGTTCGAACCCACCATAATACTGGCATCCATTTCAACTTCTCCATCCAAATTTAAAACAGAACCATAACCTAAGAAGCAAAATGTAAATGTATGTAAATATACATGTATATATTACTACTGCTAGGGAAATCACTACAAGTACAAGAAAAAGCAAGTATTTAACTTATATTGTTATTTCCAGACATGACAGCATAATACATCAATCTGACAGATTCACTCAGTCCTCTTCTATTCTGCATCTCATGTTGTCTACTTGGCCCCGTCAAATCCGCGGTTATCAATGCAGATCAACCAGCGATCGGATACCTTAAATGTTCTTAAACTTTATGCCTTCGAAGAATATGAACTACAAAACGCTCTTAGGTTGGTCAAATAATACACGCTTGCAATTTATATGGACAAATACGCAGTCGTTGCCTCAAGAGAGAATGATGTGGGAAATTCCCTGAAGATGAGCAGCTCGCAGACGGTAGCATCCTAAGACATCTGGATGCCGGATAGATCTATGCATATCTAAGTGTGCAATAAAGGCACATCCAAAATGTAAAACAAATAAAGCATTCTCTCCGAGGCAAATACAGACACCTGCTCCGAATGATGTCGTCTTCTGAACTTTCGGTGAAGAACAAGGTGTGTACTACTGATATGCTTGTCGTTCCGGTACTGCTTTATTAGTAATGAAGTGGACGGTAGAGGAGATGCGCCAATTAGACAGACATATCGGCAAAATGGTGAATATTTACAGTAATGTTCATCTTAAATCGTGCGTTCCTCGTGTGCACCTCGCAAGACAACGGGGGAGGGGGGCGAAGATTCCTGTTATGTCCTAACAACCTCAGGAGATGAGCTTCTATTTTGCTGTTCATGAAATATCATGAAACTGCAGTATTGTTCAAGACAGAGAAAAACCGCAGATGAACTCGATATCGTGTTCGATAGCAGGCATGGAGGCCGGCAAAATGCTGATGCAGTCAGTCTGACTGCCGTCAAGTGACATAATCGCTCATGCAGTTCCTTTCAACCTGTCTCACCTATGCGGCCTACATCTACCGATATTACTAGTGCTATATTACCACCTAAGGCACTCATATGAAGCATACCAAATATCAGTGCCATCGGTATTTAGTCCGTTGTTGAGAACGAGAAATGTCGCATTTACTGAAATTACCTTTTCCCAACTTTCAGACGAATGCAAGCGTATTAGTTCAAGCTCGCTTGTTTCTTTACCAATACTGATACTATGGTACCTATCAGACAGGTAACTCTTTATTAACTAACTAACTATTATCCGTAAATACCAGACTTTTAAGATATTTAATAAATCCGGGTGACTTACATTGTTAAATGCTTTGGCCAAGTCAACGAAGAAAAAATAACCGGCGTTGAGTAATCATTATCAAGTGTTGACTTAACCTCTCTAAATCCATATTGCGAGTCTGAAATAACATTGTATTTTTTTAAACAATCTTAGATTCCTTTGCGGTCCTGTGCGTTGAATGTGTCTCTTAATATTAATCCCTACTTAAAATTATTTTGTAAGTGTTTATATACAAAAATGTATTTTCACGCCCAAGTAGTGAATCTAGCGATGTGAAAGGCAATGAGAGTTGTGAAATTGACTTACTGATTTTTTAAACATTGAGACAATAAAATCAATGTTTAGTGATTTAATAAAATCAACTATGACAGAACTTAATGAAAAAAGTTTCCAAACTCCAAGAGAAAGCAAGTCTACAGTTACCGCCATAGTCACTGCGGTTGAGAAAATACTAGATGCAGTTGCTAATAATATTTTATCTTGTGCGACGTTCTAAGACCTAAGTAAAGCTTTTCACTGTGTATGCCATGATTATCTTATACAAAAGTTTGAATTTAATGGAATAAGAGGAGATGCTATGAAATTTATGAAATCGTATTTAGACTATATGTTAGTCTGTAATTCTATCCTCTGGTGAATCATTATCCATTTTTGCCTATTAAAATAGACGTCCCACAAGGGACAATTCTTGATCCAATTTTTGTTTTTCATTTTTATGAATGATTTCTCTTTAAATATACTATCAAATCTTTTAACTATGTATGCTGATGATGCTACTCTCGTTAATTTAGGATTAAGAGTACAAGAAGTGGAGGCCAAAAATGACATATCAATTAACCTTGATGACAGCATTGGTATGATTCCAATAAATTAAAAAATAATACTGACAAAACACAGTGTATCATATTTTCTTTTAGTGTAGAATTCTCCAATGCGAAATTTCTAGGCGTATACATAGACTCTAAACTAAACTGGCAGAGTCGCATTGATTATTTATCCAAAAAATTAAATAAAACAGTTTTTCAAATCAAAACACTTATGCAGCTAACAACGATGATGTTTTACTATAGTAACTTTTATATGTAGCTCCTAATTTTGGATTATGAAAAAACCTGGGAAAGAGAAGTTTTCTGGAAATGTGTGTGGTCAAATTAGCTGACAAGGAGAGTCATTGATCATATGCCTCACGTACCCTCTAATAGGGCTATGGGATTTATATACGTTTGTTGATTATTATTATAACTCAAGTATAGACATATTCCTACGGAATATTCAGAGAGACTGGATTTCTTAAAACAGTATTTATGTAAGCTTAACGTATCGAATCGTATGTGAATAGTATTATTGTATACAAAATTTTCGCCGATATTCATAGTTTTCATCAATACTTTAATGGTATTGTCTACATCAGAAGTGGTTAAATTAACTAGTGCTCGTGAGAGTGATTTTGTGTGTGAAATTGGTGTGTTAGAATGCCTAAATCTGCAAAAAGGAGCAGACGAAACTGCACCAAGACGCCATTGTCGTTTTCAGGCAGTTCTACAAGCTCCTCTTCTTCGAGTACAACTTCGTCAAATTATTCAGATAGAATCCGGTACCATTCAACGGTATCGAATCGTAAGTCCCCCCAGTAAAAGAGCCACTAGGCAAAGCACTGTGCAGACTAAAAACATCTGTGACAGAGTGAGTATGCCATCCACTAGCTCCCATTATAGCATGCAATATAATACAAATATAGAACCAGTGTCTTTTATACCTGAATTCGAACCTTTAAAAAATGCAGGTTAATGAATGGAATGGAATGAATATAATGTAAAAATGTATGATTGGATCGATAATTTTATAATTTTTTAATCACTAAACAAGCTAAAAGTTGCTGCAAAAATTGGTATAATAGTTTATATTGAAAGTGAACCAGGTTGGTCCCAATTTTTTTGGGATGATCGGAAAAAATATTAATCAACATACGATATTTTCATGGAAATCGCCAATCATAGACCACACATAGGGTGTTAATTATATGAATTTCATTTCAACCATTTGGTTAAAATAAATAAATTAAGAGTCAATTTCGATAAGAATGGCAAAACTCGAAGACGTTTTTAACGATTTTCAAAAATTACACAATGAAATAGAATTGCTTGACTCCGACAATTTAAATGAACAAAACGAAAAAAGAATTGATATTGAAGACAAATATTTTACAGCCATTGCAAACGTAAATCAATTTTTAATAAGGGATTCAAGTAATTCTACATTTTGTTCTAGTATACCAAAACGTTCACAATTTCCAAATGTTCAACATGGCAATCAATGTAATATCAAACTGCCGCAACTTTCTCTTCCAGAATTTAACGGTTCCTATGAAAAATGATCTCAATTTTATGATACTTTTCGGTCCTTAATACATGAAAATCCTATGCTGAACAACATCAAAAATATTATTATTATTCAAAGAGGCTTGTAGTCTTTTTGAAAGGCGATGCAGCTCAAATTATATAAGCATTATAACTGACTGATGTCAACTATTCAGTGGCATGGAATTTACTTAAAGATAGATTCGATAATAAAAAAGTTATTATAAAATCTCATATGAAAAATATTTTCAAATTACCAATAGTAAATAAAGAATCATATGCATCTTTAGAGATTTTTTAGATATCTTAAATCCTTTTAGATCATTAAAGAACATCAATGAACCTGTTGACACGTGGGATACTATTTTAATTTATCTTTTTGACTTCTAAATTAGATATAAATTCAAAAAAAGAATGGGAAATTTTGACACATAAGTACATATCACAAACTATTAATGTTTATTTTTGACAGATTGTTGTTAGTTATTAGAAGCAATTAATAATAAAATGATGAATTTGACAAATTCACAAGTATCAAAGAAATTATGTGAAAAAAAGTAGAAGCAAAATTAGTCGCACATGTAGCGACAAATCTTAATTTCCAATGCCTATTTTGCAAGGGCAATATTCAGTTTACAAATGTCAAGATTTCTTGTACCTATTAACTTCTGCTTGTCTTTGTGAAATTATAAAACTCAAAGCTTGCGTCAATTGCTTATGCAGAGGTCATTCCTCACGAGAGTGCAAGTTGAGTTCATGTAGAATCTGTAAGAAACGGTATAATACGTTAATGCATTTAGAAAATTATACAAATCAAAATCAAGTACAACGTTATTCGCCAAATAATCAAAATACGGTATGTCAAAATGCTGTAACTCAAAATACTGTCAGTCAAAATAATGATTTCCAACAAGATCTTAATCAAAATACAATCACACAACAGAATCAATCTAATGTACAAACTACTCCAATGTGTGATTTGAATTCCATTACTAATACACACTGTCAAAACAATTCATTTGTTATACTGTCTACAGCAATAATACACATTTTTAACAAATTTAATAAACCAATAAAATGTAGAGCACTTCTAGATAACGGTAACTTTATTTTAACCAGTCTGCAGAAGCAGATATTTTACTAGGTGCTGGAATATTTTTCCTCCAATTATTATTAGCTGGTCAAATAAAATTAGGATTAAATCAGCGTATACTTCAAAATTCTAAATTAGGATGGATTATTTCCGGACCTTTCAATAATTGTGTTTCATATCCGGAAAATCAAATTTGCAATTTTGTGCGTACTGATAGTAGTATTCAAAATCAGTTAGAAGCCTTCTGGTTGCTACAAGAAGTTGATACAAAGCAGGCAGCTTACTCTAAGTAAGAAATTGAATGCGAACAACATTTCGTAGATAATTTTCATAGGGATGAGTCAGGGAGATTTCTAGTAAGATTACTATTGCGCGATAATTATAATCAATTAGCTGATAATACGGAACAACCAATACAAGATTCTGTTTTTTGGAACGTAGATTTTTAAAGGATCAAAAATTAAAAGGAACATTCACAATTTATACAAGAGTCTATAGAATTAGGTCATATATTTGATTTCCAATTCTCAAACGAAATAAAATTTTAAATACCCCATCATTGCGTCAAGAAAGAAACATCACTGACTACAAAATTGCGCATGGATTTGATGCATCAGCAAAATCTTCAACAGGTATTTCTCTGAATGATGTATAGGCAAATACAAGTTCACGAAGATGATCGTGACACAATAAATTGTCTGGCGTGCAGATCCTACTCAAAAATTAAGTCATTACAAATTAAATACAATTACGTATGGTACTGCACCAGCTTCTTTTCTAGCTACATATTGTTTGAAACAACTTGCAATTGAAAACCGATTAAAATATCCCGAAGCATGTCAGAAAATTGAGGGTGATTTTTACATGGATGACTGGCTTTACGGCGCGAAAGATGTAAGTACAAGCAAAAAGCTTATCGAAGAAGTTAGTGATATTTTGAGTAGCGCGAGATTTAATCTACGACAATGGATTTCAAACAATGATGAGGTATTAAACAATTTATCTTTTCCATCAGATCAATCTCACTATATCATTAAAGACAGTCAATGCTCAAATACATTAGGTTTATACTAGCATTTCAAAAACGATTATTTCCAGTATATTACTAAATCTGAAAATCATAGAATTATTACAAAAAGTGGTAAACCTCTCTATTATATCACAAATATTTGACCCACTCGGGCTCATAGGTCCTATTGTAATTAAATCAAAAATTATTTTGCAAAAATTTTGGCAACTAAGATTGGACTGGGATGACCCAGTTCCCAAAGATTTGTTGAACGTGTGGTCTCAACTTTATGATAACTTAGCTGAATTAGACAAAATCCAAATACCTCGCCAATTTTATTAAAGGATGCTACATATATTGAAATATATTGTTTTAGTGATGCATTATTACTTGTGTATGGATGTTTCGCATACTTAGCATCTAAAACCATGCTGGTGACATATTAGTTAATCTAGTTTGTGCCAAATTACGTGTGGCGCCATTAAAAACAATATCACTACCTCGGTTAGAATTATGCGGAGCGTTATTATCTGCGGATTTGGTACAAAAAGTAACATCTTCACTAAATATAACGGTAAGCAAAGTTATATATTGGTGTGACTCAACAATAGCCTTAGCATGGATAGCATCTGATCCTAGCCGAAGTTTTCGTATCTAATCGCGTAGTACAAATTCAAATTATTACTAAACCAAATGAGTGGCATCATGTACCAACTAATTTAAATCCTGCTGATTTTATTTCTAGGGGGGTTTATCCAGGCAATTTAAGAGAATCAACACTGCGGTGGAAAGGCCCACAATTTATTTAAAATTGATATTCCTGAGACAAGAAAAAATGTATTAATTTGTACTCAGTCTAATAGAGCACACGATATTCTGTTGCGTTTTTCATCCTTAAAAAAGGTTGCTACATGTTATAACATACCTATAACAGTTGCACAAAAAAGGAAAATAGATCAGCAGGTGAGTTAACTAACTTGACCCAAGTATTCAAAATCATTCAAGCACATAAATTTCAATTAGAATTACGAGCGTTAAAAAATTCAAAGATAGTTTCTAAAAGTAGTAAGCTATTTACTTTAAATCCGTTTTTAGATTCATTTGGAATAATTCATGTAGACGGTAGACGATCCCAACTAGAATATAATAATAAACATCCTATGATTATTCCAAGTAATCATCATTTAACAATTTTAATAGTTCGTCATAAACATATATATAAACAAATAAATTTGAATGCAAGTTGTCAGACGGTTCTATTAAAGATTTGATGTATGTTTTGGACATTAAATGAAAGACAAGCTGTTATTACTCAAATAATGGGTGACCTACCCACTTTTCATGTTACATCTGCCATTTTCAATATGTGGCGTAGATTACGCTGATCTGTATCTAATTAGGAACAGCAATCTTCGAAATATAAAGTTAAAAAAGGCATATATATGCATCTTTATTTGCTTTTTTCCAAGACCGTGCATTTAGAACTTGTGGGCGAGTTAACTACAGAAATCTTTTTAAACTCATTTAAACGTTTTATCACAAGAAGAGGCGTATGTAGTCATATATATAGCGATAATGCCACCAATTTTTTTGTCGCTATTATTTAAAAGAATTTTTAAATTTTTCTAAATTCTAGATATCAGGATTATCTAAGGGAAATGAGAATAACATGACACTTCATTCCACCTCGTTAGTTATCCCAATTTCGGGGGCTTATGGGAAAGTACCATACGCCTAACTAAATATCATTTTAAACACATTATATATAATGTACCTTTAAGTTATGAAGAATTCTACACGTTTGTCGCAAACAGAATCGATATTAAACTCCCTGTCACCGTATCCTCTCACGGACGTTCCAGATGAAATTCAAAAATTGACACCAGGTCATTTTCTCATTGGTGAAGCATTAACAGCATTGCCTGAATTTCCAGTTTCTGATATTCGCAGCACTCATGTATCGCGCTACAAACACTTAAGACTTCTCATTCAACAATTCTGGGCAAAGTGGTCACGAGATTATCTTCATACCTTTCAATAATGAATAAAATGGAAGTTCTGTGAAGCACCCAAAAATTTAATGAATTCAATAGCCATTCTGCAAGAAAATGACACATCTCCTATATGTTGGAGTTGGGGCGAATAATAGATATTTATCCTGGGAAGGATAATATTGTAAGAGTGGTAACAATAAAAACAATGAATGCAGTGATGAAATGATCTAAAAATTTGTTTATTACCTATAGACACTAACGAATGATCTTAAATATTCACAATGATATCTTTATTTAATAATATGCTTATTGCATTCCTCAATTTTGAAAGGCGATTCTGTGGCATAACCTTTCAAGGCGGGCACTTGTGTTGGATATATTACTATTTTCTTAGTTATATATTTAGTAAGCCATGTAAAAAAACATATTGCCAATTTGCTATTGGCAACATAAATACAAAAAATTTGTCAATGATACAAAATAAAAATTTTATTAATAAAAATAAAATAATCAATGTAATATCAGGCCTAACTTAATAGAGTCCACGAACACATCAACAATAGTCGAGTGGTAAGCGAGCAATTATGTTTTCGCACTATAAGACACGTACAGCAACTATGGGAACAGATTTTGAAACTAACGCATGGAACTCAAATATTCCCAAAATTCAACAAGGTCTTAACATTATGAAGTACAGAATAACAGAAACAACACTGTGTGAGTTATTCTTCAAAATGAATGGTAACGGAGATCGATTTATAATCATTGAAGAATCAACCGTTGATATAACTAAGTTAAGGGTAGAAACGGCTGAAAAATTTCAGTCAAACAGGGCCAAGCAGGATGCAGCTGTCAATCAAAAGAGACGTTCACCAATACATTCAGTGTTGGCGACTTGGTGTTACCAAAAATTACTAGCTTTCCTGTTAACAATAATGAAAGTAAAAAGCTTTTACCGAGGTACCGAGGACTATAACAATGTAGGTAAATCCAATGTTTTCAATACCTATATTATGAACTTTCAAGTAGGTAAATTTATTTTTTAAATTTTTACATACGTATCTACAGTGGGACTCCTCGTAGCCCATCGCCCCACGTTTAGGCTTCGCGAGCCTTACGGTTAAAATATGACACTGATCTTACTGAAAGTTTTGGACCTGATCGAAAATCGAACCATACGACTAGTTAACTCTACCTTTACGAGTTCACTTATCTTTTTGAAATATCGTCGTGCTGTTGGTAATCTTAGTATTTTTATCATTGTTTCCACAGTTAAATCGTTGATATCATCACAAGTAACTTTTATCCATGGTTAGAGCTAGCAAGTCACCCATTTCCTCTGAAACTTACGTCTCTTAAGTCCAGGTTAATAATGTACCTCTTTCAAACTGCCGGCACTCACGGAACTCCAATGGTGTAACAGTGCTTTTCATAAGATGACATTCAATAAAATATAAAAAATGCAATTATGGCAGTAAATCGTGGAAAATTATAATTTTGAATTTAATCATGCACAGGGGCGGTCGGTCCATGGAAGCAAGGGAAGCAGTGCTTCCCTTGGGATTATTAAAAAAAAACACATAATTAGAACCTAATTATTAATTATCACATATATTAATCATTAAAATTCACTTTTACCCAATTTCAATAGATACGGCCCTGCATTTCAACAGCTGAGATAAAACCGTAACGATGACGCACTCGATTAATCGAGCCAACACGAACTCGCGCGACTGATATAAGCAACTTCTTGAAATGCATCCTATCCCCATCCCCACTTCATAATCTTGATATCTAAGCCGTATAGCACAGTAATGCGTCTTGTTTTATAGATTTTAATCTCGATTTTAATATCGATTTTAATATTATACTTAATATTAATCTTCCTAGTATTATTCTCAGCTTTTGTGCTATATTTGTAAATTTTTTTGGTGTTTCTAAACCTATGGTGCGGCGACAAGTGATTTTTAAAACGTTGAACATTAGTGCGCGTATAAGCAGTTTTAGAATTGCTTATTCAATATGGAAGCTGGTCCTAGGCACTGTGGAAAATATTATTTGCGTTTGTGTGGTTTGCAATTTGTTGAAAAAGGGATTTTCATCATATTCGTTTCAAGATAAACTGAATATTATTAGAAACGGGAGACCAACACCTGATTTAAAACTTTTAAAAACGAAAGTTAAATCATGCTATAGGTACCTACTTTAATATTGAAATGTACAGTATTAATCAGTGGTTAACGGGTTGTGAAAATTTGTGTAAATTGTTTTGTTGGCCATGTGTACTATTCACAAATGAAAAAGGTGTTTGGAATAAAAATGGCTTTTCAGATTTAAACAACATTCACAAAGTGACAATGAGTGAAACTCATTTGCGAGCGGTGCTAAAAGAAAAAACATTTGGAAAATCACGAATTGAGCATTCATTAGATCAGCAGTTGAAAGAAAGTGACCGTAAACATAATGAGCTTGTAAAAAAAATCGAGAAGTGTTAAAAAGACTTATTAACATTGTTTTCTCGGCGAAAATGAACTTAGTTTTATAGGTCATACTGAATCCCGGAGCGTTGCTAATAGGGGCAAGTTCATCAATTTAGTTGATTTATTAGCAAAATACGATACAATTTTAAGTAACCATCTGGAACACTTCACGGTATTTCGCGGTACATCAAATCCTATTCAAAATGATTTCATTCAGTCGATAAGCAATACTGTCTTAGAAAAGATCAAACAAGAAATAAAAAAAGCTCATTTTGTTGCAATTATGTTAGATGAAACAACCGATATACAGTTGTCAATCGTAGTACGCTACATAAATCCAAATGGGAAAGTCCAAGAGCGCTTTTTAGAATTTTTAGACGTAACAACGAAAAGAACGGCCGCAGCTTTATATGCTATAGTTTGTCAGATAGTCGATGATCTACAGTGTGGTGCTAAACTTATCGCCCAAAGTTATGATGGGGCCGCTGTAATAGCTGGTGAATTGGGGGGCCAAGTTAAAAGAGACTTTTCAGAATGCAATATTTGTACATTGTTTTGAGCCACGATTTAGTTCTTGCTCAATCTGCAGCGTGACTTAAAGAGTGCAAAGTATTTTTTTCAAGTATTAGTGGAATGGCTGCCTTTTTTTCAAAATCATCAAAACGGACACGAGCTTTAGATTTGGAAGTACAGAAGAGACTACCCAGAGTTGCTCCAACACGATGAAATTACAATGGGAGGCTAGTACAAACTGTATCTGAATATCGACAGCCTCTAATTGATTTATTTGAAAATATTTTACAAAGCAAAGATCATTGGGACACTGAGACTGAATGGATCCAAAGATTACTTAGATTCATTGAAAAGAGACTTTGATTTTAATTTTTTGTTAAATATTTTCTCCGAAATATTCCCATTTACTGACAATTTATTCAATATTTTGCAAACTAAATCAAATGACGTTGAATTTTGTGTAAAGAAAATTGAAGAATTCAAAAATTTGATCTGTAACAAAAGAAATGAATTTGAAAAGTTCTGGGATAAAACTAGTAATGACAATTTAGAGCCGCAAAAAAAAAGAATACGACCTGAATTTATATCGAAGACTTTTTATCGAAATTTTGGACAATATCACTGGGCAACTAAATAATAGATTTAAAAATTTTAGTGATACCTATACAATTTTTAGAATTGTGTAATTTTAATGAATTTAAAAATAAGCAGTTTCCACAAAACGCACTTTAGTCATTGAGTGATGATAACTACGGAAATTTTTTTGATATAGTTGGATTACGATCGGAACTTTCAGTTATTTATGCTACAGAAGATATTAGTCAGAAACATAACACCAACGAACTGATTATCTTTATAAAAGAAAATAGTTTGGATCAGGTCTACTCTGAATTGTTGAAATTGTGTCAGTTAGTGTTGATGATACCTGCAACTAGTGCTTCGGTTGCACGCAGTTTTTCGACCTTAAAAAGAATAAAAGCTTTTTCAAGAAATTCAACCAGTGAAGAGCGGCTTTCAAAATTGTCCTTGTTGACAATAGAAAGTGACCTTGTGAAGGAGATGTCCCAAAATTCAAACTTTTATGACGAAGTTATTATTGACTTTGCAAAAAAGGAGAGGCGGATTAAACTACATTATAAATAGGTAGGTATGTGCATGTTAACTACTTAACTAGCCGGCTCGATTTATAGTTGGCTAGAGAATGCACGATGGCAAGTGTGACTGAACAAACTCTCTATTTCGCTGCGGTTTCGATCCCCGCCACCGGCACTGGCAATGTCGGTGAGTATGGTTGTGTGTCTGCGTTTTTTTCATAAGTGTAACCCTCGCCCGTGCAGCTTCGGCTTTAGAATCGGGGGTTGTCTAATTTTTGTGGTGTTTTTATGTTTTATGTTTATTGAGGAGTGGCCGTCCTACAAGTGCACTTTTTTTTCTAGATATCATAACTTTGCAGCTTTTGACATTTGCTTTAAAATGAGTATACGGAAGTCACGCCCCTTTTCTTAAAAAAAATTTTGCCTCGCTTCGCTCGGTGCTTCGCACTACCCATCACCCTATATCACAAACTGCTTCCCCTTTATCAAAACTCACCGCACGCCCCTGATCATGCATCAAATCGTTTAATTATTATTAAATAATTGAACCAATTTAGTAATTTTGAATTTAGCTATTCTGAGAATAATATAATTTATTACAAGTACAATTATAAGTCAATATGAAGATTATTTAATTTTCTAATTTTATTGAAAATCGGGGATAGCACAGATATAGATTTCATGTCCTGTCATAACAAGAAAATAAGTACACGTTTTACAATTTATCTTTCTATGAAATTATAACGTACAAGATATTTTCTGAAGGATTATAATAATCATTATCTTCATATTTTCTTCATCTTAAGGGTTCTTGAACAAATAAGAAAAACAAATGTCTGCATTGAAAATTGATAAAAAAGTTGTTCTTAAAAAATTAAAAAAAAACACTAATTTTCGAGATATTTAACTTTAGAAACCTTGTTAAAAACATGTATGTTGATTATTCGAAATCGTAAACTTTTGATTCTGTAATTTTTTTCAGTGATTTATTCAAATTTACTTAAAGCATCCATTTTTTGTAATTTTTACTGTAAAAATAGTTGTTACACTTTAATTAATAACTTAGTAGGAAATAATATGAAGACAATTCGGTATTATCAACCTCCATAAAACATCCTGTATATTACCAATTTACAATAAAAAAATACACAAAAAAGATGCTCATAGTAAATGTAAATCAATACTTGTTAAATTACTGATGAAATCAAAAGTTTCCGATTCCTTACATTAAGCATAAATAGTATTAATGCCAAATACCTCGAAAACAGTGGATTTTATTTAAATGAACTAAGAGCACCTTTTGTATTTTTTAACCTGAAAACACATTTTCATTTTTTTATAACACACAACATAAATTAGACAACCCACAAATCCTAAATTCGTGTGGCAGTGGGTTACGTTACGCTTTTGAAAAAACGTCGTAACACAACCACTTCCTCCGACATTGCCATCTGCTGGAGCTGATAATCGAATTTAGGAGCAGGTAGAGAGTGATTAGTCGAGCTAGTCCCACAACGCACTTGCTCTAGTCAACTGCGTGACTGTGCTCAATGGAACTCTTAAGATGAAGAAAATGTGAAGACGATGGTAATTACCATACCCCAGAAAACACACTGTATATTACAATTGCATGGTAAAAAAATTACAAATCGTTTATTTCATTTAGTGCGTTTTTATGACAGAATATGATATCTGTATATCACGATGTTTCGGATTTATTAATAAATAACCGCCATTCAGGGTTAGTCTTTCAGGGCTTATAGTTCCCTTAGGACTAATTCTGGGCAATTCTGTCTATATGAACTTTTTTCATTAAATATTTTTAGGGATATATAAGTGAAGTTTGTCCTCGTCGCAATGAATCACTTGAATTGCCATTCTCATAATTACCGTATTTTGGAAAACGAAAAATATTTTTGGTCGTCAACAATGGTTGAAAGCAATCCATTTGTGCGTGATATTGCCACTTCAAGTTTTGCCAGAAGTGATATTGTCTTTTTTTTAAATGAAAAGCATATTTTTTAAACCTTATTTTGAAAGCACCTTTTGTTTCATTTCCAACAGTATATAATATAAGACCTCGTGCTTAATAAGAAACTTCGAAAAAATCGACTTAAATTGACGAAGTTGACGAAATATGCATAATATTTTCACATTCAATGTTCAAAAAGTCAAAAGTAGAGTTGCCTTGAAGCTAAAAATGAACATTTTGTTGATTATTTCATTAATCTTTTGTAATATTGTTACATGTTTGCTATCCCCACAAACACCTGTACTCGTGGATTCGTTGATTGAAAGTCCAGGTAACGCTTACTCACTACTTTATTGACTAATTAATAATTAACAACAATAGATTAATGACTGTCTTAGCTATAATCACTTATAAGTCTCTTTCTTATTTCTTCTTTACTCGTTAATTAAGCCTGAGTCTCTCATCTAATCAGTCTACACAGTCTAGTGGCGTAACAATATCATCAAATAATTAAATTAAATTACAATTTTCCTCATAAAAAATTTGTATTCCAATGTAAATAATTTTCTTTTGTGCATATAGCCCTATGTGATATATTATTGGAAATGGGATAAAGCGGGGCTTTCAAAATAGGTCATGAAAAATATACCATTCTATTTAGAAAGAGTATTGTAATGTTTTCAAATTGATAATTATTAACCATTGTTGAATTTATTAAATTTTTTCGAACATTTTGACATTTTCAGACCTCAGGAATCAAATTCACCGTAACATTAGACAAGCTTAATTATTATAATGGCGCAAAAATGTCTTAATTCTAATGCATCATAACTCGAGTCTTTTAGATGGAACATCCCGTTTATTTTTACATATCTAGTTAAATAAAACTTTTAGGCCTGCTTGCACCAGTGTCACTTAATACAGTTGTTTAACAAAGTTGCACTTTAAATAAAGTTAAACTTAACGGCCTTTTTACTTGCACCTATCCATATTTGTTGTGAGCTAAATTTACCTTACAACTGGCAACAATACATTTTTATGGGAATATTTATTCTGAACAGTTCCTAACCAGACGTACCTATATTAAAAAAAAACTGTCTTTGATCTGTCCGTTTAATCAGCGGTAATATCGTTTATAGATATATGAAAAAGTATACACATTTTTTTTTTGTCCTATTGCATTACACAAGTAAGTAATCTATCTTCCATTTAGATTGAATTATTTTTTTCACTATTTAAAATTGAGGAACTAGTGAAACGTGTACGAGGTGTTAATTATACTGACAAACTGGTATTATTAATTTTATGTTTAGTATCATAAAATACAAATATAACAGATGGGGTAACTTAGAGAAAGAACGACAATACGTGGAAACAAATTATGAAACTATTTCATGTAGTCTCCGATTTCCTCTGGTATTTACAGTAACATCCGCTTATATAATGAACTTCAAGGGACTGGCAAAAAAGTTCGTTATAAGCAAAGTTCGCTAAAAGTTATGGTTTAAAAAAAGCACCATTGTTTTCAGTATAGCTCAATTTTTATTTATTTACACAAAAAATAATGTAGGTACATAATACACATCTATAACAATAATTTTTTTAAAATTTTTCTTAAAAAAAATCATATATTTTAATTGATTTTTTTTTGCGTAAGATTAATCTGATTGCTATGCATTTCCACCTCGGCCCGTCTATTGAGGACACTCTGGGGAGTATTTCGCGTTTGGAGTAAATGACGAACAGCCTCAAAACGTTGAGGGTTCGGGTTAGTAATAAGCGAAAATTACTGTATATGCATCTGGCGAAAATGATCTTTAACAAAAATCGCCGTAGAATTCCCACCTCAACTATTTCAATACCTTCTACATCATCAATATTTAAAAAAAATTCGGCTATAAATGATGATATTAATATCAAATATTATGACTAATACGTCAACATGACGCAATGTTACATAAATAATACTTAAGTGAAACTTTAAGCCCCAGATTTCTACAGCTAAAATAAAGTACCACTTTTGAAAACTAAGTAGCTCTTAAAAGTTGGGTGCAATGCAATAAGTATTACTTTGCAATTATAAGTAGTACTTTGTATATAAGTGACACTGGTGCAAGCGGGCTTTAATGTTCTATAAATAAAATAAAAGAAAGGATAAATACGATTTATTTTATTATATTACGAGGGGTGATATAGTACGTGCTTCGAATTTGTTTCAAATAATTTTGATCCAAATGTTAATACTTAATGGACATGGTAGCCGAGTGGGTAAAGCGTTTATAGCTAGTTACTCGGTGCCGAATATCGATGGTTCGAATCCATCCCGGAGTAAGTAATTTTATTTGTAATTTGTTTCGGATTAAGATGGGAGAGAACTGTCGATGCCCTAGATGTGGTTCGGACTCCACTGTAGGGCCTCATCTCTCTTTACTCAACACAAAATCCTAGAATTTTCTGGGAGTTACTTCGGTGACTTGAGAGGCGGTTAAGAAAATATGCCGCCTATGATATATAGATATTCAGAAAATATACAATTAGCCCAAGAATTTAAATACAGAATAGAAAATTAGCACCAATATTTTTTGATTTATAAAAAACAAATTTGATAAATTGAAAAAAAAAAAGACAAACAATAATAATTTTTACCTGCATTAAACGCTTCCCCATCCTCCATGTACTTAACAGCAGCCTCCACAGCATCTACAGCTGTTCCATTGTTTTTTAAAATCCTGTAACCGATTTCAACAGATTTTTTCACTCCTAAAATTTTTGCGGGTATTCTTTCATCAGGTACATCTCCAGCACCGCCATGAACAAGTATTACAGGAATCATTTTCATATGACTTTCAGATGCATAAATTTCACTAGACGCACTATGTTATATATAAAAAATTAATATATAATAGTATTTAATGTGCTTATGCTAAGAATTACTTTCGTTATCTTGAAATGATAAGATAGGTTATTAACTAAATAAAGTTATAATGAATTATAATGACCTTATTTCACACAAGAGGACGATGTACAATACATATCTTTCCCAGTTGGCACTCATTTTTGCACAAGTTACACTAGTAGTCATTCTGATGAACTATCACACATTTCGAGACTTATACTCTCGTAGGCTTCATTGAACAAAACTGAAATTTAAAGAGAACATGCGTTTAACTTACTTAAATATTAATAATTTTAGAATATGATAAAATAATAAATATGAAGAGAAATGTACGACTTTAATATATGGTTTTCATTGTCATTTTTGATTCTCTTTCAAATATCACTGGATTTAAAATATAGCATAATCGGTAATAAATAGATGTATGTTATAAATATGTGTATGGTTTTGAATGTGAGTGGGTGAGGGAGTGAGTTGGAATAAATAATAGGTCGAGATTATACAAAAATAACACAGCAGCCAAGTGGGAAAGAGCGCTTATACTTCTTGGTACTGAAAAAAAAAATATTTATATCAAATTTGTTTCAGACTCAGATGAGATATGGAAATGTCGATGCCTTAGATATAGTTCGGACTGTAGGGCCTCGCATAAGAAATCCCTGATTTCAGGAGGTTACTTACTAGACAAGCGATTTTAAGAAGCATTTTAAGGAAAAAATTTTTTATTATTATTCAGAAGTATGTTAAAGAGTAATATGGCTCATCTCAATATGAAAACAGATAAGTTTAATGTTGGCCAGTATTTGTTTGAGAACAAATGTAAAGTCAATACTAGCATCTTAAAATTAGGAACAAAACAAGTAATGGACAGCTGTGTTCATTAAAAATTTAGATATCATAAAATTTAAAAGAGCATGAATATTGACGGTTTTTCTCAAATAGTTTAATTGCATACGGTTCATTGAACGCTGGCAATAGTTTGGGTATGAAATACATTATGCTCTTAATACAAATTTAGTTTTAATCATTCATATCAATCTGTATCATAAGGTTAGTGCTAAAATTAGATTAATAGGGTCAGATATTTGGTTTCTAAAAACTTGCAAACGTCGTTCAGTATTTCCAAATTTTGTTCAAGTAAAATTCCAAATTCCTCACACATTTCAGATAAAGTTACAATGTTTGCAAAGCAGAAATGGCTGAATTTAGAAATTAAGTATCTGTACAGTAAACGAAGTATGCTTGAATTACAAGCATATGGACTTTACAAAAAGCTTACCTATTAGTTAAATAATTTAGAACATGAACAATGCTGTGACTTTCAGAGCAACATGTTTATATCAATTAACGCGAAATTTATTAAGAAAATGTCACAAAATAAAAAACTCAAAAGATTAATCGGTTGTACGCCAAAACAAAGTGTTTCTGAAAAAGTTTCAAACATGGTAGAAAATCATTCCTCACAGTTGTTTGGTAAAGAAGAAATTGATCTCCTTAACAAGGGATTAAATTTTGTTTTACCTGCCTCTGAAGGCATTTTAGATGATTTAGATGTTAAAAAAATTTTCATAAAAATATATCAAGGCAACCATAAACAACTAGTCAAATTTTGTTAAATAAATTAAAATTATGATAGTCTTTTCAAATCATTATTAAGTTTCAAAATGTAGGTATAAATTTTACTAAGATTATTAAGATCAGTTCTTGTGTTTAAACAATAGGTTCATTATTTATTTATAACATTTCTAAAAATATTCTTTTATGATAGTTATTTTCAATATCCAAAATTGTGATATCTATATAATTAAAAGAATGATCCATTAGATGAAAATATTCACCTAAAGCAGTAAATTAGTAATCCTCCTACGATCACTTTTGTGAGAAGTAATGAGGCCTTGAAGATTTCGAGATGTTTGTCCTATATACTTACACTTTATCACAATCTTTACAGGAGATTTTATAAATAAGATTAGAACACTGATTTTTAAGAAGAGGTGTTTTAGTTTTAGAATAAAGTTGAGATACTGTTTTAATGTTCTCTTTTGCAATCTTAACATTATTATCTTTAAAGACATTTACTAATTTTGGAGTCAAACTATCTAAATAAGGTAAAGATCTATAAATTGTAGTGTTATTATTATTAATTTGGTGAACAGGTTCAGTAATGTAAGTACTTGAATAGTTAAATAATAGATTATTAATTATTTTAACAGAATATGAATTTTCTAATAGAATATCTTTTAATTCTTGTAAACTTTTATTTTTTAAAGAATGATGCGTAACTTTGATAACTCTATTTTTCAAAGCTATGATAAGATTAACCTTCATTTTATAGAAATGATAAGAGAAAAAAAATATATAACGATTACTACAAATCACCTAGTAATAATTCTATTTATTATCTTATTAATTTCATGTCTAAGAATGGAACCCTGTTATTAATTTTTTTTTTCAACAGTAAATTGTATGTTCTTATCAATACTATCAAAAATAGAAAGGGTAATTTCTATTTTGTCATAAGGAGCAGAAAGGATTAAATCATCAACATAGCGTTTAAGAAACGGAATGTCAAAGTCAAATTTAGTTTTACAAGAAAATAATATTTCATCCATTACATAACTAGCTAATATTGGAGATATGCTAGAACCCATAGGAGTACCCCAAATTTGTTTGTAAACTTTATTATTAAAATTTAGATAGGTTGAATCAAAAAGAAAATTTAGAATTTGAAAAAAATGTCAATGTCAAAATTGCAAAAGTTTTTTTTTGTTATCCCATTTATTTATAATACAATTTTTACTAAGATCAGTAGGTAAATTTGTGAAAAGTGATATAACATCAAAGCTGATAATTACATAATTAGGATGAATTTGGAATTCATTCATAAATTTAATAAAAGAAAAGAAATCTTGTACATAAAACTCATTATTTTTGTCATATGCATTACTTAAACTTGTTGTTAGAAATTTAAATAATTTACTATTAGGAGCATTAATAGAGGATATTATTGGCCTCACTGATAAAGTAGGTTTATATATTTTAGGTAATGAGTAAAATCTTGGAGCTACAGAATTATATATGGTTAGTTTTGAGGCTATTTCTTTACTAATCATATTATTATTTTTTAAATGTAACTAATTTATTTGCTTTTTGTTGTAAGATACAAGTAGGATCATTCATATATATATATATATATATATATATATATATATATATATATATATATATATATATATATATATATATATATATATATATATATATATATATATATAGTGTGACCCACTTAAGAACGCAACACCCCTGTATACCCGTTAATTGATGGTGGTAAGATTTTATGGGGATTTGAAAAGTCGATTTTTTAAAAAAAGTATTAGCGATTTTTTTATTTAAATTTCAGTAAATGTTTTTTTTTGTACATTAAAATGGACACAGTTTATATCCCCACAGGGCGTCACACAATGCGATTAGATGTACGGTTTGCTTAGCGAATGAACGCACGCGTACTTAATGTTGGATTGTTGTCTACCAAATTTAAAATGTTCTTCTCAGCGTTCAAAAACACAAAGGCCTGTCAGGACCTCATATCACATCTTTGACGGGGCCGTAACTCACAAATATCGTGTGCTCATTGCACAAGGGTTACAAATCATACGGCATTTGGTGCATTCCCATTTGGAAAACGTTCCACATACAAACACTACAAACAGCTGAAGTATTTTTACATTTACCGTAAATATTAACATCAACTAGTTCATTATTACTGTTACTAATGAAAAAACACTGTAAAACTAACCGAACGAAGGTTGAACACTATTAAATAACAACAACCACAGAATTTTGTGCCTGCTAATTCTAGTAACTTTTTATTACTATAGCTGCACGAGCATTGAAGACAACATTAGGTGCGTTCTGTATAACTAAGATCTCAGCTATTCTAAGTTATTTTACGGTTACACTGCATAAATAAAATCATAATTTAATCTGATGTAGCCTCCGTAAAACTACTTAGATTAACAAAGATCTGTTAGAAAGAACGTACCTGATATCTTCCATCCGCGAATTTGCTTCCATCTCAAAAATAGTACTTCAAGCAATTTCTGCGCATGCTTCGTGTTTATTCTGTCAAAAGTTCTGCCATTTCTCAAATCATATTCAGATTTGTCATTTTGTTTTGTTTTGCCTAGCAGATTTTTGTTTTATCTTTTATTTTTCAGTTTTTTTTCAGCACAGTAATAGGAAAAGTATATCGACATTGTGTCTTATGCAAAAACTGAAAACAACGTCATATCTGGCAGAATAACACGTCACATTTCACAAGTTAGAATTGTTTTATTTTTATTTTGTTCAAGCATTGTCTGCTACATCCAACAATCTGCATTAAGTATACTTTTAAGGAAATATTTAATTGAAAAATTTAATCGTATAGGTTACCCAGTCACGACAGCCAAAATGTGTGGATACAAATACATATATGAGGTTTTTCAAGTACAGACATTATACATACACTATTCATATGTTCAAATTTTATGAACGAAGACTATATATATCCAAAACTCAAGGGTGTGGGAAACCATTACAATTAAGAGCGGGAGCTTTTCCGTCCATAGTGGTGCCCAACCCAATATTGACAATGGAAGTTTTAAGGGAAAAAGGTATACTGTTAAAAAGACAAGGTATACTGTTAAAAGGACGTATTTATTAAATTAAGGTAGCAGTATTTGGAGTCTTGTCAGGTTAAAGAAATTAATGATTTTCATTCCATACAATTGGTCCTTTGAAACAATTTTGTATCACGTATGGTCTAAAACGTATCGACAACTAAATTGAATAAAACACCTTACCTTAGTTTTTATGTTAATTTGTAGTGGAGTGAATATTACTTATGTTCTTAATACAATAATTTGATGTGCTTTTATTTTTAAAGGTGTCTTAAATGTGACGTAAAATAATTATGCACTTTAAAATTTCTTAAAATTGGGTCCCTCCCTATAAATATTAAAAAATTTTCTTGGTGGATTGCTAGATTGTAGATGTAATAGTTATAACCACGTTTTCAGGTTTTTTGGCCTGACAAGTATAATATCGTGAGTGTTAATATATTGAATAAAATTAAATTATCAAAATTTTAATGCCTCGTGTTAAAAGCTGGAATATATTCAACGAAAAACTTTCATTTATAATTTGTATGAGGCTTCAGTATATTACAATATGTAATTTTCTTTTTAGTCATCCCTGCCATGTACATTGGAAGATCAGGTTTCCCAAAAATCAAAGAATAGAAGATAGAAAGTACTCTCAAAAAATCTGGCGGTTTGCACTGACTTTCCAATTCTATTCTTCTAGAGCTTACAACTACTTTCGTAGACTTGAGAAAATCTGTTACCCTATTTGATAACAAAGCTCTCGTGCATCTTTAATAGTGACAATGAGTTAGCATGCTATTATCATAGTTTTTATTAATATGTCTGCTATTATTATTAATCTTTTTGTATTCTTTAATTAGGTGCATATATTCTTTATGTTTAGTAAATACTATTTAAATGAATTGTGATCAATTTATCACTGAAGTGCATTGTTTTATTACCCTATTATGAAAAGAATTTTCTTTATTGCATTTATAGATTTTTCTTACTTTTGGTTGAACATTTATATGAAATCAGGCACGAAAGTGAGACTTCCGCGAAACTGTTTTCAATTTTCAGCTATATATCGTTAATATTTTCGACGACCTCACAAACAACTGAACAAAAATTTAACAGTTATGTTTAATTCATAAAATCTTAGGTTTTCATAAATTCAAAGATATTTGTGTATGACTACATTATAAAGTACTGTTTGTGACATAGTTTTCCTACCTCTTTATAATATTAGTAGAATAAAGTAACTTCATTTTACTAGTACTATAAAGAGGTATTTTATGGCTTCAAAACTATATTATAAACAATACACAGCACACTTCACTCGTTTCTCAAAGAATGGATACAAAATTTATAAAATTAATGTTTCTCCATAATGAATTAATTTTAGCAGTTGAACATAAAGCTTTATATGCAACTCCTCCATAATAAAGCTTTATTGAATTCATCCTCTTTATAGCCTTAGTCACTACACTCACATATAAACTGGACTTGTTCAATAAACCCTTATATTATGGACTTGTTACATAAACAGCTCTTATAATAAATAGGGTAAAACAAAGCTGAACTCGATATATTTTATTTTGTTCTCCAATAAAGTCAGAAATATAGAGTAAATAAGGAAATAAATGATACCTACACTTAAATATTGTATACATACCAAAAGTAAGTTAAAATTAACCTAGTAAAAAATATAATTTTAAACATTATAAAATTAATAGTTATTGTGGTTGATTAAATAATATTCTTGCACAACTTTTTTCAACGTAGTTATTTTTCATTTTCAGATTCTTTGTTTTTTGTGGCAGAATATTACTTTCTTCTGGACTTCTGTTCAACTTTCTTAATTCAGTACATTTCTTTTTAATCTCAGGCGAAACACTGAAATAATTTATTTAATGAAAATTTTATGGAGTACTTATTTATATAAAAAACTTACCCATAATTATGAATACTTTGAATAAATTTAACTCTCTTCCTGTTAGAGCTACTGTCAGTCTCGTCACCAATTAATTATGCTAAAAATAAGTACATAAATTAACAATACATACATCTTATTATATTTAAACAATATCTTACACCAAACATCTTTTTAATTTCAATTTTATTCATAATCGAAGAGTGTCATCATGAAGATGTTTGTGTAGAACTAAAAGAGGACGATTGTGTCATTAGTGAAACGAGATCAGTAACAGTATATACTTGTTGTAGCCTTATTTTTCCTTTGTTCACTTGTAGATGGAACATAAATATTTTACCGAGTAGTGTACGGCATACTTTTAAAAACTGATTATGTAATGAACAAAAAAAGATTTGCCGTGAATTTTCAAAGAATGCACAATTAGTTTTGCCAAAATTTAATTCAAACAACTTAATCACTTACGAAGAAACTGGATTTTTTGGAGGCTTACATCTCAGTAACCAGATAAGTGATCCCACTTAAAATTGATACCTGGGTGTTTTAAATGGTGCTCTTTACGATGATGAAACCGAAATTTAAATAAAAAAATCGCTAATACTTTTTTTGAAAATCGATTTTTCAAACCCCCATAAAATCGCACGCTACTGACATGTATCACATGTTACTAAGTCAAAGAATCACCTTATCGATCTTTGCTTACCACCAAAATCTGAAGTTAATTAAGCATCAACTAACGAGTATACAGGGGTGTTGCGAAGTCGAGGAAACTGGATTTTTGATGGCGTACATCTCAGTAACCAGATAAGTGATCCCACTTAAAATTTATACCTGGGGGTTTTAAATTGTGCTCTTTACGATGATGAAACCGAAATTTAAATAAAAAAATCGCTAATACTTTTTTAAAAAATCGACTTTTCAAACCCCCCATAAAATCTTACCACCATCAATTAACGGGTATACGGGGGTGTTGCGTTCTTAAGTGGGTCACACTGTTATATATATATATATATATATATATATATATATATATATATATATATATATATATATATATATATATATATATATATATTGATGGTGGTAAGATTTTATAGGGGTTTGAAAAGTCCAGAAGAAAGTAATATTCTGCCACAAAAACAAAGAATCTGAAAATGAAAAATAACTACGTTGAAAAAAGTTGTGCAAGAATATTATTTAATCAACCACAATAACTATTAATTTTATAATGTTTAAAATTATATTTTTTACTAGGTTAATTTTAACTTACTTTTGGTATGTATACAATATTTAAGTGTAGGTATCATTTATTTCCTTATTTACTCTATATTTCTGACTTTATTGGAGAACAAAATAAAATATATCGAGTTCAGCTTTGTTTTACCCTATTTATTATAATAGCTGTTTATGTAACAAGTCCATAATATAAGGGTTTATTGAACAAGTCCAGTTTATATGTGAGTGTAGTGACTAAGGCTATAAAGAGGATGAATTCAATAAAGCTTTATTATGGAGGAGTTGCATATAAAGCTTTATGTTCAACTGCTAAAATTAATTCATTATGGAGAAACATTAATTTTATAAATTTTGTATCCATTCTTTGAGAAACGAGTGAAGTGTGCTGTGTATTGTTTATAATATAGTTTTGAAGCCATAAAATACCTCTTTATGGTACTAGTAAAATGAAGTTACTTTATTCTACTAATATTATAAAGAGGTAGGAAAACTATGTCACAAACAGTACTTTATAATGTAGTCATACACAAATATCTTTGAATTTATGAAAACCTAAGATTTTATGAATTAAACATAACTGTTAAATTTTTGTTCAGTTGTTTGTGAGGTCGTCGAAAATATTAACGATATATAGCTGAAAATTGAAAACAGTTTCGCGGAAGTCTCACTTTCGTGCCTGATTTCATATAAATGTTCATCCAAAAGTAAGAAAAATCTATAAATGCAATAAAGAAAATTCTTTTCATAATAGGGTAATAAAACAATGCACTTCAGTGATAAATTGATCACAATTCATTTAAATAGTATTTACTAAACATAAAGAATATATGCACCTAATTAAAGAATACAAAAAGATTAATAATAATAGCAGACATATTAATAAAAACTATGATAATAGCATGCTAACTCATTGTCACTATTAAAGATGCACGAGAGCTTTGTCATCAAATAGGGTAACAGATTTTCTCAAGTCTACGAAAGTAGTTGTAAGCTCTAGAAGAATAGAATTGGAAAGTCAGTGCAAACCGCCAGATTTTTTGAGAGTACTTTCTATCTTCTATTCTTTGATTTTTTGGGAAACCTGATCTTCCAATGTACATGGCAGGGATGACTAAAAAGAAAATTACATATTGTAATATACTGAAGCCTCATACAAATTATAAATGAAAGTTTTTCGTTGAATATATTCCAGCTTTTAACACGAGGCATTAAAATTTTGATAATTTAATTTTATTCAATATATTAACACTCACGATATTATACTTGTCAGGCCAAAAACCTGAAAACGTGGTTATAACTATTACATCTACAATCTAGCAATCCACCAAGAAAATTTTTTAATATTTATAGGGAGGGACCCAATTTTAAGAAATTTTAAAGTGCATAATTATTTTACGTCACATTTAAGACACCTTTAAAAATAAAAGCACATCAAATTATTGTATTAAGAACATAAGTAATATTCACTCCACTACAAATTAACATAAAAACTAAGGTAAGGTGTTTTATTCAATTTAGTTGTCGATACGTTTTAGACCGTACGTGATACAAAATTGTTTCAAAGGACCAATTGTATGGAACGAAAATCATTAATTTCTTTAACCTGACAAGACTCCAAATACTGATACCTTAATTTAATAAATACGTCTTTTTAACAGTATACCTTGTCTTTTTAACAGTATACCTTTTGCCCTTAAAACTTCCATTGTCAATATTGGGTTGGGCACCACTATGGACGGAAAAGCTCCCGCTCTTAATTGTAATGGTTTCCCACACCCTTGAGTTTTGGATATATATAATCTTCGTTCATAAAATGTGAACATATGAATAGTGTATGTATAATGTCTGTACTTGAAAAACCTCATATATGTATTTGTATCCACACATTTTGGCTGTCGTGACTGGGTAACCTATACGATTAAATTTTCCAATTAAATATTTCCTTAAAAGTATACTTAATGCAGATTGTTGGATGTAGCAGACAATGCTTGAACAAAATAAAAATAAAACAATTCTAACTTGTGAAATGTGACGTGTTATTCTGCCAGATATGACGTTGTTTTCAGTTTTTGCATAATACACAATTTCGATATACTTTTCCTATTACTGTGCCGAAAAAAAAACTGAAAAATAGAAGATAAAACAAAAATCTGCTAGGCAAAACAAAACAAAATGACTAATCTGAAAATGATTTGAGAAATGGCAGAACTTTTGACAGAATAAACGACGAAGCATGCGCAGAAATTGCTTGAAGTACTATTTTTGAGATGGAAGCAAATTCGCGGATGGAAGATATCAGGTACGTTCTTTCTAACAGATCTTTGTTAATCTAAGTAGTTTTACGGAGGCTACATCAGATTAAATTATGATTTTATTTATGCAGTGTAACCGTAAAACAACTTAGAATAGCTGAGATCTTAGTTATACAGAACGCACCTAATGTTGTCTTCAATGCTCGTGCAGCTATAGTAATAAAAAGTTACTAGAATTAGCAGTCACAAAATTCTGTGGTTGTTGTTATTTAATAGTGTTCAACCTTCGTTCGGTTAGTTTTACAGTGTTTTTTCATTAGTAACAGTGATAATGAACTAGTTGATGTTAATATTTACGGTAAATGTAATAATACTTCAGCTGTTTGTAGTGTTTGTATGTGGAACGTTTTCCAAATGGGAATGCACCAAATGCCGTATGATTTGTAACCCTTGTGCAATGAGCACACGATATTTGCTGAGTTACGGCCCCGTCAAAGATGTGATATGAGGTCCTGACAGGCCTTTGTGTTTTTGAACGCTGAGAAGAACATTTTAAATTTGGTAGACAACAATCCAACATTAAGTACGCGTGCGTTCATTCGCTAAGCAAACCGTACATCTAATCGCATTGTGTGACGCCCTGTGGGGATATACACTGTGTCCATTTTAATGTACAAAAAAAAACATTTAGTTCTACAGCAATAAGATTTTGTGTGTTGAAGGATGTGGCAGGATCGCACAGTGATTGTGAAATATGATCTGTTTTAGAGAGGGTCATTCAACTTCGATTCCGGCAGTTCTCAACATGTTAGCACTTTTTGTTGAGAAAGGTCAGTTATTTTTTTCTAATTTATTAGGTTTTCTTAATATATATATATATATATATATATATATATATATATATATATATATATATATATATATATATATATATATATATATATATATATATATATACATATTTAAATTAGGAAAGTGGTACCCGTATGAGTCCATAATACTACGATTACTGGTTTAAATAACAGGTCCTTTATCTCACAAACTCTTTATTAATGCTACCGGTTTCGTGGTATTTATACTAAAGTATTACCACATCTTCAGGCAACAAGACTAAAAATTGCTAGAAAACATTAGAAGAAAATAAATTGAAGAAAAAATTGACGAATATAAGGTTAAAATTGTAAATATAAAACTTACGTTGAAATACAAATATACAAAGATTTGTCCACATTTAAAAGCAATATACAGTCAAACAACAAAATACATCACTTTGAAAAAATTAATGTTAGACTATAAAGTTAAAAAAGTTGAAATAAATTAAACTGTCTAAAATATATTATCATCTGTTCATAGATTAGTGAGAGGTGAATGTGGGGACCTCTATCTTGAAATACATATAAAGTGGTCTTTCAGTTATATGTCACCATGTGAGGTTTCTTACTACTACATTTAATAAGATTAATTGAAAGTACATCTAAAATTCAAAAACCAGCTCAATAAAACCGCAACAACCAACATTCGAACCCCAAAAACTCCTCTTTTTGCAAAAATAAGTTCCGGAGTCCGGGTGTTGGCCACCGCGGTCCCGGTGAGCCAATTTTTTTTTTTGTAAAAACAATTAGCGATGACACAAGCCAAAACTAAAAACTATGTGGAGTTACAGAGCAAACATCAAAACAAAACTGAAAAAGTCGAAGTAGAATCAGATGTTACCTGTGAATTGAGTGATGTAACTGTATTTGACTCGATATACCGAAGAATTTCTAAAGACTCCAAGTTATTAAGCAATCCGCCTCTATTAGCCAAGTGTAGTACCTCAAAACCAGTCTCTTGATTAAATGTGTGGTTCTCATTAAGTAAGTGTTCGGCAAACTGTGAAAAACCCGTTTGCAGCCTGAAGCATCTAAGATGTTCTTTTAATCTTGTTTTGAAATTTCTGTATGTTCTACCTACGTAAATACTATTACATCGTTACAGTTAAGCTTATATACTCCACATTTGTCCAGTAATGGAATTTCATCTTTATTGTGTACAAAATATTTATTGAGCGAATTAGATGTTTTAAAAGCTATATTGCAGTGGTTGTTAAATATATTAGCTATTCTGTAACTGAAAGACTACTTTATATGTATTTCAAGATAGAGGTCCCCACATTCACCTGTCACTAATCTATGAACAGATGATAATATATTGTAGACAGTTTAACTTTATAGTCTAACATTAATTTTTTTCAAAGTGATGTAGGTATTTTGTTGTTTGACTGTATATTGCTTTTAAATGTGGACAAATCTTTGTATATTTGTATTTTAACGTAAGTTTTATATTTACAATTTTAACCTTATATTCGTCAATTTTTTCTTCAATTTATTTTCTTCTAATGTTTTCTAACAATTTTTAGTCTTGTTACCTGAAGATGTGGTAATACTTTAGTATAAATACCACGAAACCGGTAACATTAATAAAGAGTTTGTGAGATAAAGGACCTGTTATTTAAACCAGTAATCGTAGTATTATGGACTCACACGGGTACCACTTCCCTAATTTAACATTTGCAAGTCTGGCACAATGTACCCACCAATTCAAGACGCTAACAATAATGTAAATGGACTTAACTTGTTGCATTTATTTTAATAATAAATGTCTAGATTTTGGCGTTCAGCCTAAACACATTTCAATAAAAATTAATAGAGAAGACCTGTCTAAGACAAGTTCCATTTGTGTAAGAAGACTTAGAAGAATACTTAATAAAGAAGAAATTAAGTTTTCTTATACAAGAATACAATTAATAGATTATCAGTTGAAAATGTTATATGATAAACTAAAGACTGTTTGGAGTTACGATATTTTAAATCATTTTTTAGGTAAGGTGCATGAAACTAAAGACTATTTAGAAAGGAAAAAGAAATATAGGCTAAATAAGAAACTAGATTTACTTAAGAGAAGAAAGACCAATCTAATTAGACCTAATAGAAAAGCTGAAAATATTCATACATTTTTCACATCAGTTAAGAATTCTTCTAACATAAACTTTGACCAGCAAGAAATCAATTTGCTTAGTAAAGGCCTAAAATTTAACCCTTCAATAAACAATAACAAATTCAATACAAAAAAATTAGAGTTATTAGCAGCAGAGAGTGGAACAGCTTTACAATCATTAAATATAGAAAACAAAGACCAGTCAGAGATGAGATTAAAAATATTTTAAGAAACCAAAAAAGCAAATTTGACTAACAGCATTCAAAATGGAAATTTTAACTATAAAATTATCAAATCTATCCAACAACAACTAAAAACAATAGTTTAATTTTAAGTAAAGCCGACAAAGGAAATTGTATCGTGATTATGAATAGATCAGATTATAATGAAAAAGTTCTAAAGTTTCTGTCAGACAACGATATTCATAAAAGTAATGTAAAACTGAATCCTTTTATTAACAAAGTAAAAAACTGTTTGAGGAACTCTACACGACTATTAGATAAACCAAAATTACTCACACTAAACCCGGACCACAGCTTAACACCGATATTATATGGTTCATTAAAAATACATAAAAATAACAATTTTGAAGAAATACCCATACGACCAGTAGTAGCATTTAACAATTCTCCAACATATAATTTAGCAAAATATCTCAATTCTCTGTTAAAGGACATCTACAAAAATTATTTCACCCATACTGTTTTCAATAATGTTGATCTAGCCAATAAGATTAAAGATGTACATGTAGAAAATACTTACATGTTAGTATCATTTGATGTTAGCAATTTATTCACGAACATACCACGCAATGAAGTCGTAAATTTAATCAAACAAAAGATGACATCAGATAATAATTTTACTGACGAGCAGGTTAGAGAACTACTCAACTTAATAAATATATGTCTAGAACAAAACTTTTTTCTCATTCAATGGTGACACATATTGTCAAAATGAAGGACTAGCTATGGGATCTGCTCTATCTCCCATTCCAGCTGATATATTTATGCATAATTTTGAAACTTCTAACATTATGAATAATCCAAGGTTTAATAATTTTTTAATATATTATTATAGATATGTAGACGACATTCTGTTATTCTGCCGTCCTTATGCTAAAGGGCGTATCTGCAAAAACATAGTTTTGAGATAATTAAGGTTTTGTATTTTTCGGTATGCCAACTGTTTGTGAAACACCTAGTCATATCTGCTAATATTAAAGCATATAAGACTAATTGGCTTGGTGAATATTAGCCCAAAAATTACTGGTATGACCTATATCTGTCTGTAATACACTGAATATTCGATTTTTTTTGGCTAAGAAAATGTTAGCCACGACCATTTGGCTTTGCAATGTTACTATGCGGTGGAGATATCCGATATTTTAAAAAAGATTTTTAGGTAATTTAGAATACAGATATGCGCTTTTACTTTAGTAATAAGGTCAAATACATGCTTGCCTATGTAAAAATGCCATAAACCGAATTTCGGTACAATGTCAGATACGCCCATTAGCCTTAGCACGGCAGTATTATGGTCGGGCAATCTACAAGATCTAAATGATTTTGCTAGTCACCTTAACACGTTTCATACAACAATAAAATTCACTATTGAATTAGAGAATCAAAATAAACAAATAAATTTTCTAGATCTAACCATCACATTAAAAGATAAACACAATTTTGACATTTTTAAAAAACCAACTGACACTGGAGTAGTTATTGATAATCTATCTAACCACCCATACCAACATAAAGTAGCAGCTTTTCACTGTTACATAAACAGAATTCTAAAAATTCCTCTAAGTACAGAGTCCTTGAACAGAGAATTAATGATTATTAAACAAATAGCCTTTATTCATAATTTTCCACATAACCTAATTGATAAAATATTAATAAAAAAAGCAAAACAGAATTACATCTAATTTAACCTATATCAACGACCCTCTTTATAATACCGCAGTAAATAATAACAAAAAATATTTTCCACTTACATATATAGGACCAGTGTCTTACAGAATAGCTAATATATTTAACAACCACTGCAATATTGCTTTTAAAACATCTAATTCTCTCAATAAATATTTTGTACACAATAAAGATGACATTCCATTACTGGAGAAATGTGGAGTATATAAGCTTAACTGTAACGACTGTAATAGTATTTACGTAGCTAGAACATACAGAAATTTCAAAACAAGATTAAAAGAACATCTTAGATGCTTCATGCTGCAAACGGGTTTTTCACAGTTTGACAAACACTTACTTAATGAGAGCCACACATTTAATCAAGAGACTGTTTTTGAGGTACTACACTTGGCTAACAGAGGCTTGCTTAATAACTTGGAGTCTTTAGAAATCCTTCGATATATCAAGTCAAATACAATTACATCACTCAATTCACAGGTAACATCTGATTCTACTTCGACTTTTTCAGTTTTGTTTTGATGTTTGCTCTGCAACTCCACATAGTTTTTAGTTTTGTCTTGGGTCATCGCTAATTGTTTTTACAAAAAAAAAATTAGCTTACCGGGACAGCGGTGGCCAACGCCCGGACTCCGGAACTTATTTTTGCAAAAAGAGGAGTTTTTGGGGTTTGAGTGTTGGTTGTTGCGGTTTTGTTGAGCTGGTTTTTGAATTTTAGATGTACTTTCAATTAATCTTATTAAATGTAGTAGTAAGAAACCTCACATGGTGACATATAACTGAAAGACCACTTTATATGTATTTCAAGATAGAGGTCCCCACATTCACCTGTCACTAATCTATGAACAGATGATAATATATTGTAGACAGTTTAATTTGTTTTAACTTTTTAACTTTATAGTCTAACATTAATTTTTTCAAAGTGATGTATTTTGTTGTTTGACTGTATATTGCTTTTAAATGTGGACAAATCTTTGTATATTTGTATTTTAACGAAAGTTTTATATTTACAATTTTAACCTTATATTCGTCAATTTTTTCTTCAATTTATTTTCTTCTAATGTTTTCTAACAATTTTTAGTCTTGTTGCCTGAAGATGTGGTAATACTTAGTATAAATACCACGAAACCGGTAGCATTAATAAAGAGTTTGTGATAAAGGACCTGTTATTTAAACCAGTAATCGTAATATATATATATTTATTTAGCATAGCCCATCCAACAGTAATTATACACAATACATAATACACTAGTAACTAAAAGTAACAAAGAAAGAGAAAAACATACAATTTAACAATTCAAACATGACACAAAAATGAAAACGGAAATTACACTCAGCAAGACACATACACCTTTTTTAAACAACTATAAGAACAATTAAATATGTCGATTCTATCTTGCAGGTTGTTACAATTTTCACACATGAAATGTAGGGGGGAAAATTAGTTCGTGGTAAGGCGAGATAAAAAGTACTGCCAACACGAGTTTCAACTTTAGGCACACGAATACTAAGTTGTTCCAAAAGTTGGGGACAATCAGTTTTATTATTTATTAACTTATTTAGAAAAATTAAGGCCCGTGTTCTTCTGCGATCATGCAGAGTTAATACTGAAAATCTATTAAGTAAGTGATTTTGAGGTATTCCAACAGGTGGGTATTGACCATCTAATTTAAAAGAAAGGTATTTCAAGAAGCGCCTTTGTATATTTTCCAAGCTTTCAGCATAGACACTGTATCCCAGCTGCCATATTATAGCAGCATATTCCAGCCTAGATTTTACAAGTGCATTAAAAAGAAGCATTAGTGCTGTTGAATCAGAGAATCCTTGAGAGTTTCAGATAACAAAACCTAGGCTTCTGTAAGATGTTTTAACAACTTGATTAACATGCAGATTGAAAGAGAGTTCGCTATCAAATATGACTCCTAAGTCCTTGATTGATTCGGGCCGATTTAAGGTAACATTGTCTAATTTATATTTATATCGGATGGGAAAATGTTTCCTAGAAAAGGTCATAACATTGCACTTTGAAGCAATCAGAGGAAGATTATTCAATATACACCACTCATTTAAATTATTCAAGTTGCTTTGCAGGTTTATACAGTCTGATACGTCATTAATAGGGCAGACAATTTTTACATCATCAGCGTACAACAAGTAATTTACATCTACATTAGTTACAATATCATTGATGAATATTATAAAGAGGAGTGGCCCAAGGATGGAACCTTTGGGCACTTCTGACGTGACAGAAATATCTTTGGAAGCAAAACCACGACATTCGACTTACTGTTTTCTTTCAGACAAATATGATTTAAATAGTCCAAGTAGCGGTAGGATAATCCCACGCTCCCAAGCTTTTGAAGTAAAATTCCATGATCTAACCTGTTAAAGGCTTTAGAGAAGTCAGTATTGTGACCTAAAATAGAACTGATCTGGCTGATGCCAAAATCACTAGTGCACGGCAGTCATTATTTTCGGGAGCTGTGTCGTGGATAAGGAATTAAGTTTTTGTTTTTATTATTTAGATGTTATTATACTATATTCATCTACCTTTATGCAATTATTTTAGATGTTCTATAACCATATAATAAGCAATCCCTGGGCGCCAGCCGATTAAATCGGCAAGGGAGAGGGAAATTCAAGAACATACAAAATCAACCAGAAAACACCAACGTAAACTAAATAAATTTATTAAATATAATAACACAGTTAAATAATAGACTGAATATTTTTGTTGCCGAACAGTCTAAATTGCTAATTAATTCAATAAAAATTTCTTTGAAGGGACAATACTAGCAGGTAAGTACAAATAACAGATGTAACCATTGTAAAGATGTCCTGGTCGATGAACACGTATGACACATGCAAATGCAAAATATAAACCTTAATACAGAAATAAGCAATGGCAACATAAATACAATAATTATTTATAATTAAGTAATGGGATTTCTAGCCAAGCTAATATTATACGAAAATCTCTATTTATCTGTGCGGTTTCATTTAAATAATATTTATTTCTATTTAATAACTTAAAAAACTAAGAGTGATTTGTTGTTATGACTTGGAGGAATAGTTATACCAAATTACACGTGTAAAATATATGGCAATTTTAGGCAAGTAATATACACAGTGATTAATTTGCAATTGCTCAATTAACAGCTGTTAATTAGTGAACACTGAATAATTATTATGTGGGTAATCCACAAATTAACACGAAGATTATTATATGTACAGTTATTTACATTTTTTTCAAGAGCAAAACACAACAAATATCATTGTTCATCAAAGTAGACACTGGTAAGTATTATATAACGAATCTCACTATTTTTGATAATTGGTATAAAATGAATGTAATGCTGACCTTCTTTCTTTAATATTTTCCCATCTCATGATGTTGAAAACACTGATAACAAAATTGTACTCACTCTGTAGTTCCATAAAAAAATATCACCTGAGCCTGATCCTAGAACACTTGGCTGACAATCTAAGGGATGTTCCAACCCTCATACATACCTGGTTTCTGAATGGTGAGTCAATTATAATTTTAAGAAATTGTCCTATATCCTATGAATTGACTGGAGGGCGTGTGGTAACTTTAAGTAAAAATCAGATTTGGCAAGATAATATACGCTGTGGTAACTTCAGCTTAATTACATGAAGATACGGTAAGACAAAAAAGGCCTAAAAAAAATGATTATGTGTTACGCCCCTGGCAGATAAGAATATCAACTGATATGAATTTAGAAAACACTCACCCTAAATTTTATGAGGCCTTTTACTAAATTTTACACAGATTCTTGGAAGATTATACTAGAGAAATTTGAGCTAGCAATATGGCTGTATCTTATCACTTCCACATTCTCCAATCTTGTGGAATTTTATCAAAAAAACTTCTGACAGTATTTCTGATTTATTGCCAACTTTTTTATATTAAAATTTACTATTTACTTCAAAAATAAAAGTATTGACCTCAAATCAAAGAAATAAAGCTGATAGACTAATAATTCTACAACATTTTAGGAACTCCTATTGCTAAATTGGATTGTCCATATAAGGTAAATACTATTAAACTGTCTTAAATTTCTAAGGATAACGTCTTCTACACAACACAGTGCTAGACCGTGGCTACTATCGGCGAACAGCTCCATTTTTACAATGTGATTCTATCTGTTTATGATATTACGTTTCCTACCTAACTTTTGTTAAAAAAACATCTTTGTATAAAACAATAAATAAAGTTGAAATTTGTAAACGTTTGAAAGTTTAATTTCTATTATTAATTTTCAGAGGTTCGTTAAATCAAAACAAATTATCTAGGTATAATATAATAATAATAATAATAACACCACATGAAATTACAACCCCCTTTATCCCTGAAGGTCTGAAATGACTTTGTGTGGGAGAGGGCTACACATTTAGAGACAATGGACACACACCCAATATCCGAGTATACTACGATTAATCTCTCTCACAGAAAAATCCCAGTTCCTCGACCGGGAATCGAACCCGGGACCCCGAGGTTTCGAGGCAAGTACGTTACCTCTAGACCACGGAGCCATATAATTTGCAAGTATGCAACCAAACATACGATCTTAACATTTCTTGTTCTACAAAGGGTTGTATATGAGTTTTGACCGGAATATATTATCCTTCATTAACATCAGGGTCTTCCAACTGTAACAGTATAAAGCACAATAACCTGAATATTCATATCAACATGTTCAGCAATAAACTGGGTTACACAAAACAGATTCGTTGTTGTTGATCTACTACTCATGAATCCATGTTGATGGATAGAAATCTATCCCTGAACATGCAAGTACAATACATTATGTAAAGCGATTTCTAGAACTTTTGCAAAATTACATATTATTGTTAACGGCCTGTAGTTCTCGACATTGCCTTTATCACCTTTTTTAAATACAGGACAAATTCGAGAACTTTTCCAAATATTCGGAACTATACAAGTACGTAATGATAAATTAAACAACAAAGTAGGAGGTTCTACCAGGGCATAGGCACAATCTCGAATAATAAATGCCGGAATTCCATATGAACCTTTGGTAAATTTCGGCTATAGTTTTAACAAGGCAGTTAGAACATCACTTGAGTTAAAATGATTAAAATGCAAATTTTGATAATTATAATTACTAATATCTAAATTATCATTCAGAACATCGGATGGTTGAGTAAACGCAGTACTAAATTGGCTGGAAAAGCCATTGACAATAGCTTCCATAGAGTTTAAAAGTACACCGTTGTAGATTAAATTGTTTGGAATACTCGATGTACCCGTTTTTGAATCAATATATCTCCAAAATGATTTTACGTCATTTTTCACATTAAGTTCTATATTCCTCAGGTAGTTTTTATGTGCAAAGTCAATATCTCTATTGATTATGGTCTTAATATGTTTAAATTGACCGTAAATATATAAATCACCAGTTTTATTGTAGCACTCCCAGAATGAAAATTTAGTTTCTATATCCCTTATAATTTTTGCATTATATCAAGGAGGATACCTTTTACTTTTATTGCTAGGAATGTATTTAGGAACACGTGTATCTAAAATGTTGTTAAATGAGTTGTAAAACTTCTCACAGGCAATGTTTATATCTTCAATATTACGTAAGTAAGACCAATCATAGTTTAGTATACTTTCATACAATAGAAAATAATTCGTTTTGCGAAAATTAAAAATTTCCGCCTCCTTAATGAACGCGTTACTGCTTGAATTATTTAAAGTAGAAAAACTAATTTCAAGAGCAGGATGATAAGCATCCTCTTTTAATAAGACATCCTCAGATTTACTTACATATAACACGAGTGGCTCGTAATAACCAGATCAAGGAAACGATTATTACAATTTTTTATATTATTTACCTGAACCAGGTCAAAAAAGTATAAAAATGCTTGAAGAGCTAGAGTACGAGCAGTGCTGCTGTTACCATTTTCTAAGCTTTGTTCATACTCAGGTACATTAAAGTCTCTAATGAGATATATCTGACATAATCAAGTCCCTCAAAACTTTCAAAAAATTGATTATAATAGAGTGCTTTAATTGAGTCGGGTATATATATTACAAAAATGAAAAATTTGCTACGGTTAATTTCAATCATAACACTAACCACGTCAGTTAACGGGGTACGATTGCGAATATCTAAATTAAGTTCCACACACTGATATTTCCTATTTAAAGCTATTAATTAGCATCTGTTGCTAATAAATTTCTGTCAGATCTGAAAACATTAAAATTACTACAAATTATTTCGGCGTTATTTGTCCGATCGTTCAGCCAGGTCTCTGTTAGCGCGATGAGTTCGCAAAGATAAGTATCGGTACGTTGAGTTTAAAATAATATGTGTTTTTGTGTTTAACCCACGGACGTTCTGATAGTAAATATAAAAAAGAATCTAAAGGACACGTATTACCGTTATCAGCATTTATAGATACTGTAGATTGGGTGGAATGACCACCAATGGTCATATTATTGATAATGTTACCTGAAGTCGGTATTGATTGCTATACATATAACTTAAATTCATCTATGTACAGGCGATAAGTAAAGCACTTACTATTCCATGCGGCATGGTTAACATCTACATTAGAGTTAGAATTTTTCTCTTTATATTTTATACAATTACTACACTTTAAATCATCACCTGAAACTTTACAATCCTTAAGTTGATGTTGCTCAGCACACCTATGACAGCAATATTGCATTTATCTGAGTGATGATTGTACCCATTACATTTAAAACACCTCCTTAAAACAACTGAATCATATACATCGCACAGGTCTAAACCGATAACCAATTTACCATTTCCTCTAGACATTATATTATTATAGGAAGTAACATCAATCTGCAAGATAGCTTGAAAAATATATTTATTTTTCTTCGTTTCCCAGATTCGTAACACTTTACATTCAGAATCCTCAGAATGAAACAAAGATTTATTTTGACATCTAACGTAATTAGCTAATACTTCCTCTTACAGATTTTCAGACATTCCTACGACCTTTATCCTCGGACTAACAGTCCTTACATCCTTGACTTCGTATTTTTCAGCTAGCTTTAAATTTGCCAAGTTTTTAAACTTTGCTATTTCACTTTCATTACCACAACCAACGACTATTTCACCTTCTCTTATTTTCTTTACACTTGCAATGTTGATTTGAGATTCCACAGGATCTATACTATGTAAAATATCGGTTTTAGTTTCATAATTTTTCTGATTCGGGTTCTTAGGCTTAACTATTACAGCAGATTTACTTCTAACAGCGGTTGAGTATAGTTTGGTATCAGTATTGTTACTTTTACTAGTACCAGGAACACTTATTGCTGCAAAATTTATCTCACACTTTTTATTTTCGGCAAATTGCACATAATCAGTTTTTAACTGGGAATTTATTTCTTTCAATTTATTAGTAGCAATCTGTGTTATGTCGTTTTTCATTTTGATGATGATGGTTTCCATTTCTCTGACTACATCATTTATTTTTTCTTCAAACATTTGTTTTAAGAAATCAGGTTTAATATTTCCCGAGATAGCTAAGCATTTTTCACAAAGCCAAGAGAGCCAGGAATTTTCCCAATGAGTTTCAGTGCATCAGATGGTACATTACAGCAGGCAGGATGAAATTGATTACCACAGTAACCACTGCAGGAAATTGTTTGCTCCTGACTTAAAAATTTAATCTTGCAAGAACCACAACTCATTTTAGTTTTTTTTTACACGCGATAACTTTCAAACATTTTCATAATTATAAAACTAATAGCACCACACAGTTTACACATATATTAGCAACAATAGTTTAATTAACTATATGTAAAACTCTAATTCAAAGATCTTTGTTGTCGACAATATAAACACCAATCTTTTTATATGCTTTTTCTTTAGACACAGAGTATGTAAAAATCGGCCGTATATTGTATATACTATTTTGTTTGTATAAAAATTAAGTAGGATAAAATGAGGTTTTCTGAATATTATTTTTAAAATTTTATTTTTGACTATATTAAGGCTCAGTTGCACAGTCACCTTAGTGTTATGGTAAACAATAAAGTGACCGAGCTTAACTTAGTGCGTTGCACTAAAGTAAAATGTCCCTTAAAGATTTCCTCGGCTTAAGAAACTATGAAAAAATATTATTATCTACCAAATTAGTATCTTGTGTCAAATAGTAATACAATTTATAATTATAATAAAAATTAAAAGCAATATGTTTGCATTAATTTAATAAGGAAAAAAAGTTAATAACTTTTTTACGATAAAACGTACAAAATAGTCAATGTATTAATTAATAACATTTAATTTTATATTAATAACATTTAACACTTTTTATTTCCTAACATACAGGAAAAGAGCAAACATTTTGACTGTTACATAGACATAAAACAAATTGCTTTTATTTGATGAACAATTTTATATAGGTTAATAGATTTGAGGGAATTACTAGCACTAAACTCGCAGCCACGCGATATCCAGCACGCGGGGTTGTGACACCTTCGATCATTAGTTATTTATGGTCGAAGTGTGACACTTTCATATAGAAATACGTGTGGTGTATTTAGCTTCTAGGCTTATTAAACATGTAACAAGTAACAATCATAAAATCAGTTAATAATTCAAATTACAAACTTTTTGCTCTTTGAGAATAAATAGTAATATTTTTAAGTAAGATCTGTTACATTCAAAGGAGGTAGCAGCATATTAGTATTTAGAGATTAAATCTTTATATTAGAAATATGTTTATATTACACTTTTAACAGTTTATTTCAAAATTAGTAAAATCAAAACTTGTGCACCGCATGTTTCCCGTATATGGACGGCGTAGAACTGCTTACATATAACGCGTTTCTAAAATAGCTTCAAAGTATTGTTTAACTACAAAATTTATTTATTGCATGCGTTAGCAATCCGGAAGGAAAATCTATGTGAGTGATATGGGGTGTGATTATAACACTGCCATCTGTAGAATTACTATTCTCCAATATGTAGTTTTCTACATTATTCCAAATGCTACTCGATCAATACATAACAATTCAACGGCATCCAGTGACCTACTAGAGGCTGTAATATTAGGACTAGATTATGCTCGAACCGACTGAAATATTCTATTATAGATATCTAGATATTTCTAGCGTACTATATAAATAACTTTCGAAGCGTTTTGTTTTGGAAACACAATACCAATCGGAACATATCTAGTGAATAAAATTTAAGTATATAAATATATTAAAATCGTTATTATCTAGACTGGAAAATCATAATGTACAAATGTTCTAAATTGAAAAGGATATTTTTTATTTGTTTTCATTTCATGCCTGACATAACAAATATATTTTTTGCACGCGGGAAGTGTTGTAGAGCAACACTGTTGTAAAACTTCCTTGAAAAAATGTTATGTCTGTACTTGTATTGTTTGTTTTTCAATAAACGTATTGTATTATAAAATATGTCGTTGTTACCATTTTCTAGCGATAGATAAGTTTTTCGTCCAAATTACGAAATTTGAATCAGCATTTTTTATTAACACTAGACCCTGAGGATTTACTACAATCGTTAACACTTCCAACGATGTTGTTGAACTGCCCAGCAAGGTACCTCAGAGAGAGATTTACAGCTATAGTTTCAATGGTAATCGTTGATAATAATTGTATATATATATATATATATATATATATATATATATATATATATATATATATATATATATATATATATATATATATATATATATACATATATATATATATATAATATATATAATATATATATATATATATAATATATATATATATATATATATATATATATATATATATATATATATATATATATATATATATATATATATATATATATATATATATATATATATATATATATATATATATATATATATATATATATATATATATATATATATATATATATATATATATATATATATATATATATATATATATATATATATATATATATATATATATATATATATATATATATATATATATATATATATATATATATATATATATATATATATATATATATATATATATATATATATATATATATATATATATATATATATATATATATATATATATATATATATACATATATAACAAAGTATATATATATATATATATATATATATATATATATATATATATATATATATATATATATACATATATAACAAAGTATATATATATATATATATATATGATGAAAATAATCGAGTATTCCCGCATAAAGAAAAAATTGCAAGGTGGAAAAATGCAAAATTGCAAATGGCAGAAAGATGCAAACCGTGGACACGTGTTTCTGACTAATTGGTCTTCATCAGCACGGTGTAGCTGAGTTAAAATGATGGACAAAACTCAGAAAACACACTAAAGGGAAACCACTGACAGGCAGCCAGTCGCAACCTTTGTGGCTTCCACCTGGAAGACTCTGGTATGAGAGCGACATCCAAGTTTCGCAACGTGGCGACTATAGCCACCTGCGTGGGATTCCGGACCCAGGAAACTGAATACGTACAGAGAAACAGCTAGACGCGGGTTAATTACGAACAGTAAAAATGATGAAAATAGTCGGGTATTCCCGCATAAAGAAAACATTGCAAGGTAGAAAAATGCAAAATTGCAAATGGCAGAAAGATGCAAACCGTGGACACGTGTTTCTGACTAATTGGTCTTCATCAGCACGGTGTAGCTGAGTTAAAATGATGGACAAAACTCAGAAAAGAAACTAAAGGGAAACCACTGACAGGCAGCCAGTCGCAACCTTTGTGGCTTCCACCTGGAGGACTCTGGTATGAGAGCGACATCCAAGTTTCGCAACGTGGCGACTATAGCCACCTGCGTGGGATTCCGGACCCAGGAAAATGAATACGTACAGAGAAATAGCTAGACGCGGGTTAATTACGAACAGTAAAAATGATGAAAATAATCGGGTGTTCCCGCATAAAGAAAAAAATTGCAAGGTGGAAAAAATGCAAAATTGCAAATGGCAGAAAGATGTAAACCGTGGACACGTGTTTCTGACTAATTGGTCTTCATCAGCACGGTGTAGCTGAGTTAAAATGATGGACAAAACTCAGAAAAGACACTAAAGGGAAACCACTGACAGGCAGCCAGTCGCAACCTTTGTGGCTTCCACCTGGAAGACTCTGGTATGAGAGCGACTAGTTATTTCTCTGTACGTATTCAATTTCCTGGGTCCGGAATCCCACGCAGGTGGCTATAGTCGCCACGTTGCGAAACTTGGATGTTGCTCTCATACCAGAGTCTTCCAGGTGGAAGCCACAAAGGTTGCGACTGGCTGCCTGTCAGTGGTTTCCCTTTAGTGTCTTTTCTGAGTTTTGTCCATCATTTTAACTCAGCTACACCGTGCTGATGAAGACCAATTAGTCAGAAACACGTGTCCACGGTTTGCATCTTTCTGCCATTTGCAATTTTGCATTTTTCCACCTTGCAATTTTTTCTTTATGCGGGAATACCCGATTATTTTCATCATTTTTACTGTTCGTAATTAACCCGCGTCTAGCTATTTCTCTGTATATATATATATATATATATATATATATATATATATATATATATATATATATATATATATATATATATATACATATACATACATACATACATGAAGTTGAGGAAAAAATATTTTTAATGACTGGGTGTTGCACAGTGGGACGAAATGCCGAATACGTGGACAAAAGTCTCAATATTATTAAATTTGAACGAAATGTAGTATTTATATGTTTTTGAGGTGGCTGAATTCGAATCTAATATCAAAATTTTGAAATTCAAAATGGCGGATCCAATATGGCGGCAAACATTTTAAAAAAAATCGGATTAATAAGTTCAAATTGGGTATTTATATGTTTTTGAGGTCGCTGAATTCGAATCTGATATAAAAATTTTGATATTCAAAATGGCGGATCCAATATGGCGGCAAACATTTTAAAAAAATCGGATTAATAAGTTCAAATTGGGTATTTATATGTTTTTGAGATCGCTGAATTCGAATCTGATATCAAAATTTTGAAATTCAATTATTTTTAATTGTTAAATTTTAATGTTAGATTCGAATCCAGCGAGCTCAAAAACATATAAATACCGAATTTGAACTTATTAATCCGGTTTTTTGAAATTTTTTTCCGCCATATTGGATCAAAAACTGTAAATCACTAATTTTCGATAAAATTGAACAATATTTAGAGCTTTTTTTACCTTATGGGCAATCCATTTCACTATATATAATATGTTTATTCAAGATACGGGTCAAAATATTAAAAAATAGCACATTATTGTTCTTTTTTTTAACGTGTTTTTTATTATTGTACGCTAGATATCAATTAGTACATAATTTACAGTCATAGAGATTTTTTTTTACTATTCCAGCATTCTATACGAAATGAAATAAAAAATCAACGTATTGCAGCTGTAGCTCAATCTGTGGTTTAGTAATGCATTCGTGGCTATTCGCGGGATTTTATCCTTCAATCTTAATGCAAATATAATCTGGTTCATCGGAAAATACAAAACTTAGTGGAATTCCGTGGAATTCGTAACTTATCTCTCACTTTTCACTGAATTTTATTAAGGTTTTTCGTTATTTTACAGTATAGTTGTTAATTTGAATAACAAAAGTTAATACATTACTTAACAAGTTATTGACCGTTTAAAATCAAGTATATACCTTGAGGAACATCTTCCATTTTCAATATTGGGAATAGTCGTTGAAAGAATCTCTACGTGCACTTTAATTTTCGCACAACTTTTCAAGCACACAGGGCTTGACACGCCACTAATAAAAGTACGTCACTTTCGACTCGCTGTGTAGCTTCAGAAAAAAAACAGCTGACCAATTCGGTTACCGGAATTCAATGGTGCCAACATTATTGTAGCCAACCCAAAACATAAAAATCCCTACATTAAAACTTTCCTTTTGTGACTTTTGTCCACGTATTCGGCATTTCGTCCCACTGTGTGCTGCCGTCCCCCCAAGTCCCCGCTTACTTGGAACTTACAATAAACTTGCATTTTAACGAAATTATTCCTATAAGTGATCGTTAAAAGAATTACGTTTTATAATCAGGCACCATTAATCGTTCTATTGATTTTACAATTCATGTATTTTCGATGAACTTTTTTTGAAGAAAATGTACGTTGCATGAACAGTATATAATAATAATAATAATAATAATAATAATATCGTCTTTATTCAAACTAGGCAAAAACAATACATTTGTTCCTTAACCTAAATTCCACAATATAATATAACGTAGGCGAAGTTTAGCCTATGGCTACTCTTACACTTAACCTACAACCGGCTTTACTGAGACTGAACAAAAATCATATTCTAAACAAACTTAACTAACGGAGGTACTAGCAATAATAACGAGGTAATTTTGCTATTATAAGAAAAACAAAAATATATACATATATATATACATACACATATACACATATATACACACATATACATATACATACACAATACATACATACATATATGATAATAAACAAAAAGCAAGCTTAAGAGTTTAAAAGAAGAGCTTTCATAAAGCATTTAAATTTTACAGGAGAGAGAGTTTTATAATCCTTATTTACAGAATTATATAATGTTACTGCATTATATGTAAAAGATCTGCGAAACATGGCAGTTGAATGTTGAGGCATGGTTAATGTTAATTTGTGTCTGATGTGACGAGCGTGAATATTCTCTCGTGTAATAAGTTTTGTTTTGAGATATATAGGTGTAGAAGTGGCAAGGAGGCGATGTACGAAAACCATATATCGTAAATCAACCAATTTATCAATTTTTAGCCAACGCAACTCTTTAATTTTTTCAGAAATTTTATCAAATTTCCTTAATCCAAAAATAAATCGACAGCACGTATTTTGTACTTTTTGAATTCGATTTTTAGATACCTTATCTAAACATGGATAATACACTATATCACAATAATTCAAAATTGACAATACAAGAGTCTCACATAAAGTTTTTTTTATTGAAGAACTAAGTATATTTCTATGTGAAAACAATAATTTTAAACTGATATAAGTTTTTTGAATTAGTTTCTTAACATGTTGTTGAAATCTTAATTTTTCGTCAAATATTAATCCCAAATTTTTTAAATTATCTGTAAAGTTTACAACCTGGTCACCGATTTTAATATTCATTTGCATCTTAATAATGTCTCTGTGTCGTTCTGGGCATATAAGCATAGCACTACATTTATCAGGATTCAGTTTCAGGTTATGTTCTTTAGAGAAAGTTAATATTGATTCAAGATCTTTATTAATTCTCTCTGAGGCTTCGGTTACATTTGAAAGTTCAAAATGATGTAAAATTTGCGTGTCGTCTGCATAAGCTTGTATATTTGAAAACTGTACATTACTAATCATATCAGCGGTATAAATAATAAATAAAAGCGGACCTAAGATGGATCCTTGTGGGACACCAGAACATATTTTTTTTTTGTCTGAAAAAGTGTTATGCATTTTAACTCTTTGGAAGCGGTCTGACAAATAACAATTAAATAAAGATACCGAAACATCATCAAATCCGTAAAAATGTAATTTTGCGCACATAAGATCATGGTCGATTGTATCAAAAGCTTTAGAAAAATCCAAAGCTATCAATACCGTGGCCTTTCTCTTATCAAGCGCTCTAAAGATATCATCACATATATTAAGCAGGAACGTTGTAGTACTATGTCCTGAACGAAAACCTGACTGATGTTTAGGCATTATGCAGTTTTCATTAAAATATAAATTTATTTGCTTATAAATAATTTTTTCCAAAATCTTTGAAAGCATTGGTAATAAACTAATAGGACGTAAGTCATTTATGGAGGATGGTGACACTACCTTTGGTATAGGACAAATAATAGCTTCTTTCCACGCTTGAGGAAAGTAACCAGTCTCTAAACAACTATTTATAATATGCGTTATGAAAGGTACTATTACGGGAGCACAAAGTTTTATCATCGTCAAAGAGATATCGTCGCAACCATATGCATCAGACTTAATTGACGTTAACGCGTCTAAAATTTCCTCATTTCCGACTAAAGAAAAATGAAAATTAAGAGAATTTTTGTATTTACTATTATTGTATAAATTAATCATATCATTACATTCTGGAGTTTTATTATATACAGTTAAAAAGTAATCATTTATTTTTGAAACATCTTTAATATTATCTGGTATATCATCGTTCTTAGCTGACTGAATATTCATTTCTCTGAGCTTTTCCCAAAAATTTTTTTTATTTTTTTCATTATATAAATGACTAATATATCCTGCTTTTTCCCGTCTTATGGAACTTAAAGTGAAGTTTCGTAATTGTTTATACCTGCTCCAGTTTTCATCAGTTGGATATAAGTTATATTTGCTTAAGGCTTTGTCGCGTTCCTTCATCATAATTTTAATTGTATCAGTTAACCACGGTGAGCTAGGTTTACTTACCCGGACAGTCTTGAGAGAAGCATGTTTGTTGAAAAGTTTTATAATATTTTCAGACAATATATGAACTTTATCGTTAATATTATTAACATAGATTATGTCTATCCATGAAGTATCATGTAAGTCCTCTAAAAAAGCTGTATTATCAAATTGTCGAAAGTCTCTGTAAGTAACAAATTTTTGTTTAAATTTATACTGCGGAATTTTAAGCTTACAATACACCAACCTATGATCGGATATTAAATCAGCATTTTGAACTCCCGACTGAACCACAATATCTGAAGAATTCACAAATATCGGATCAATTAATGTTGATGAGTGCGACGTTATACGGGTTGGATCATTTATGACCTGAATGAAACCATATGTGTCAAAACAACTTGTTATACAATTATCTAATTGAAAGAGGTTTACATTTACGTCACCTACCACAACTACATTACTATAATTAGGAATAATATGAGACAAAGCATAATCTATTTGTTCAATGCAGTTAACTGCATTATAATTAGGCGGTCGATATAACACACCGACAGCCAAAGTAAACCTTCCAAATCTAATTTCAACCCACAAATTTTCTATTTCGGTACAATTAACATCTAAAAAAATTGTCTTGCAATTAAGACGTGATTTTGCATACAATCCAACACCACCTCCTCTACCATCTCTATCTTTTCGTATAAGCTTATACCCTGGTATATTCACAGTATTAGACGAAATTGCATCCGACAGCCATGTTTCGGTAATAGCAAGAACATCATAATCGTGATCATATAATAAACTTTTTAATTCATCAAACCCTGTAAATAATGATCTTGTATTTAAATGCGCTATTGTAAAATGCTTTAATGTTTTATTGTTCATTAAAATTAATTGTATTTATTAAAGCCTCTACTTTTTGTTTATATACATGACATGCTCTATTCTTTGCAGAGTGATCAATTGACAAATTTGCCTTATTTCGTACATTGTAATTAACACAATTTATACATTTTTCAACTTCGGATTTACAGTTTTTAAGCTCGTGATTTTCCGCACATTTAGGACATGTTAGAACAGCTTTACAGTCATTTTTAACATGATTAAAACGGGAACATTGAAAACATTGAACGACGTTGAGATGATCCGCAGTAACACATCTTCGCCAACCAATAAACAACAAGCCTGTCTTCATTATTTGCTGCCGAACTGTTGGTGTAACTTCAACAACAACGTTCACAGAATGTCCATTTGTTAATTTGGTTATAACTCTGATATCATTTATTAAACATTCGAGATTATTTTGATCTATCAGTTCATTTATGAACTCTTGACTTTCAATACTTTCTTTTTCAACACCTCGTATAATTAATCTAGGATTTCGTTTTTTGCTCTCGGAAATAACATATTTGTTACCAACTTTATTTTCAAGATTAGTTTTAAGTATTTCTAGAGAAGAAGAGTTTTCACAAGTTATTAACATACCATTTTTGACAGACCTGGTATTTTTTATATTTATATGTAAGCTAGCAGGGTTCACGGCAGACTTTATTTCATTAGACATATTTGCAGGATCTGTTTTAATGTTGGATTTAATAAATAAAGCAGCTGTCTCGTTTTTCTGTTTACTATGACTTTTTATCGCTTCGCTATAAGAAATAGCGGCCCCAGAACTATGAATTGATAACGAATGTGTACTTACAGGTTTGGCAGCTATACTTTCCAATTTATCCTTTTGTAAACTTACTACATAATCTTGATCACTAACAATTTTCTTTAACAGTTCAATTTCACGATACAAACACTCGTTTTCTTTTACTACTACCTGCACATTGACACTAGGTATTACAACAGGCGCAGGCGACTTTAACTTTTGCTCCACAGTTATTAAACAGTTATCACAAAACCATTTAAAATTATTGTTTTCGGATATAAATTTGCTCAATGAGTCTCTAATTTTTACACATTGTATATGATACTTGTTTTCACAAAAATTACAACATATATACTTCGTATTTACAATAAAATTATCGGTGCAGTGGAGGCACGTGATGCCTGCCATCGCATACGATGTATATATGTAATTTATTATGTTTAGTGGGTCAACTACTGAACTGTACTGCAAGAATACATGTGTGCATGTTGTGTTGCCTAATAATAGACCTATTAATAATGCATCATTAGTCTTTACAGAAATGATATGTAAACAAATGAAATTAATCTCTACAAAAAAATGTAATTCAATTAAATTGAATTAATAAAAAGAAACAAGAACTTTCTAAAAATATTCAGTGATGATTGTTTAACTCATTATTCGAACCGGACGCATTGGCCCAATCATTGGTGGTAGTAACTTTGAGACCACCCTGTATATATGTATATGTGGAATTTATTTATATAATTATTTAATCGCTCAAGTATGTGCATATAATAAGACATAACAAGTCTTATTGTCCCTCAACCTAATTATTAATTAGTTTGCTAGTCACAAATTCGCTTACGTGTGTTGTTGATGTAATGTTGTAATGTGTAATTACTACAATACAAATACGAACTAATGTCACCATTCGTGACACATTTTGTTAATGTTGAAATTAATTAATACGGACTCAATATACCTGCTTAAATAACATTTAACTATTTAACAAATCTGAAGATTATTTTTAAATATGAGAAAGTAAATAAAGGCCTACAAGTGTAGGAAGTGAAGATATTATTATTTGTTTTTTATTTCATAATGGCAATCTAGTAGAATTAATATTGTTATACTTATATTTATATGAAAAAAATAACAACTAATTTTAAATATTAGCCTGCTACACCGAAACATATATATTATCTCATAAACTATTAGTTATCCTTGTTGTTGTTTTTAGAACATATAACTGGAACAGGGCATTTTACTTAAAAGATTTGGAATAAATTAATTATCGCCGTATTTCGTTAATAGAATATTGAGTGGTCTAGGTACAAATCCCGCCATCTCCAAAATTTTGATATTTTCAGTTAGGCGTGGCATTGGTGTGATTCTTTACGCGTTCATTAATTCACTAACATTCATAATCCGCCGAAAACGTTAAATATTCCACATTGAAATTTCAAGTTAAATGCAAAACCCGCCGTCTGTAGCAGATGCTTAGAATCAAAACCCGCCATATGCGTAACAGCCAATCAGCTTTCGTTATTGTATCAAGCACGTGGTGGTACGCTGTACGAAAACTTCGTAGTTTAGTTCACATTTAGTTATTCTAAAGCGATGATAATGGACGAGTGTGGTAGTTTAATTACAAAAAATGCCACCTATTGTAAGTAGAAAAAAACAAGTGCAAGTTGAAAAACATAAACGGAATATCCGCAAAAAAGTTGCTGTAAGTATAACTGTTTCTATTGCAATTAAATAGTAAATAAAATCATCTCAGGTACTCGCCAAGAAATCTCCCGCAAAAACCGAGTTGTAAACATAACAAAATGCAGGCCTTCCAGTGCAATGCTTTTAAAATGCGTGATTTACCAGCAATTCACAAAGATATCTATGATAAAAAGGACAAACTCAGTCAAGATACGTATATTTTCAAATGGTGTAATTCAGCTATACCAAAACGTCACCGAAACACCACACAGATTACAAAGTCAATTTCAATAGAATATAGACTTCCTATCATGGAATCTGGTAAAAAAAGATCGTATTCAAGGTGTTATGAAAAGATTTCAAAAAACAGGCAAACTTCCTGCAGAAGGTAGAGGTGGTGATAGAGTAAGGGGTAAGAAGGAAGGCAAAAAAAATAGCAAGTTTCATTGAAAGTATTAAGAGCGTAGAATGTCATTACTGCCGAGGTTCAGTAGCTGCCAGAACCTACTTACCATGTGTTCTGAATAGTAAACGACTTTCAAAAATGTACAATGAATCGGTTGATAATACTTTCAAAGTAAAAGAGAGCTATTTTCGTTATTATTTTAATACAAACTATAACATAGGGTTTGGAACACCCAAAAGCGATCTTTGTTCGGTATGTTACAACATCCCCCGTCCAATTGTTGGCATAACACAATAAGCTGGGGGTTGTACTTACTGACCGATAGCTCAGTGAGCAGGTCGTGAATAAGGGCTTAGATTGATTTGAAGTCTCACCAAAATCTAGGCTGGACGCCAGGACTTTTGTAAGTACTAAATAATTAAAATTTTACTTTAAAAGATAAAGATAACATTAAAACTTGAATTCGGTTGAGAAGGAAGTTGAATAAAAATATATTATTTAATAAAAAAATATAATAAGACTGGTATATGTACAATATTTACATTGGCTCAGGTTGAAGACCAATAAACTAACCACACAACAAAAAAAATGATATGACGTTATTGAGAGAATACAAAAAAAATACAATGACTAAAAATTATATGACGTTATTGAGAGAATACAAAAAAAAAATACAATGACTGATCCCTTACAAATTTCTTCTGACCAAATAAAAACTTTCACTGGGGACGAAGATCTTACGTAACTTCCAATCGGTGTCAGTTTGAATCACCACTGTAAGTACTGCAGTTACCCTTGAGAAAAAATGCCAGTTGTGTAAAATATCGTTTTCCTGCTCCACCCTGTATATAATGATCAGTTCGATCCACCAGTTATCCTCTTCTCTTGGTCCAGGTATTTGCATAAAAAGGGGAAAGTTTTATGAGATCAGTATTACATGCAAAACAAAGTTAAAAGCTGTGACGTTTGAACTGTCCAGCTACGTAGACAAATTTACAGAGTAAATTGCAGACTAAACAAACTAGGATCGGTATCCCACAATATTTTAGGAAGTTGAAGACTTCAACTAACTTAAGTATCAATAAAAGTTACGTTAAATTAAAAAAAAAATACTAGTCCAACAAATAAACTAGGTGTAGCTACGATAATAAACAAGTGAAATAGGTATTCACTAAATGTTAAGATATTTTTGTACTAAAGGAAGTTAATCTTCAAGAAAATAGAATTTACAATGTCTGTATATAGACAGACAACTAGAAAGATAACGTAAATAAATATTTGCTAAATATAAAACATGAGAGTTTTCAACTTAATTAAAGGTAACGTTAAATTTATTAAAATCATTTATTAGTTCCTCGGAGAGAGGTTCTAATGAATTGCAGATAAAGCTTAATAAAGATATATACTTGACTGTATGTTTACTTTAGATAATTAAAAGCAAGTGCCAGATAACTAGGCAGGTATCTTTGCCAGAGAACTAGGCAAGGTTCCACTAGAGCAGCGTTCCTGAATAAATACTAAGTAAACGTTCAAGTAAGCATTCGATATTTTAAATTTAGAAAAACCTTACGTTTCTGAGGTCTGGTTGATAAATATATGCATTGGTATAAAATAATCCACCACAAAACAAATGCACCAAATTAGATAATTTTCACAAAGGTTGTAAACAAATAGGTTTGATCCAACCAGGTGTACCAATCTCCAAATGTCACCAGTCACCACTGTCAGAGCGCTACCAACGTAACTAAGTGACCTAAAACATCAACAGACAAACACAGAAAACAACTAACTACGATACAAAATGGCGACATCCGTTGCCGAGTAAATCTAAAATTTACAATAACCGAAAGTTAGTTTAAATTAGCACACATAGGTAGACGGATCGTTCCCATTACATAACGATTGTTAGTTTCGGACACCTTTAAAGTTCCACTGATGGTAGCTAGTACGTAGATATTACTAGATGTGCTGCTTGGGAAGTGGGTTCTTCTTTAACTTTGGTATACCCTGTATATGATAACTTGTATTAATGTTTATTTTAAAACCGTTTTGAACAAAAGGTCAATTTGTTTTATTAGTCAAATATTGGATTAATAATTAATCCTCGAAAGTAATTGGTTTAAACCGCTACTTGTTGAATACATTCTGTATCGTATCATAACTTGCGCGTATTTGAAGTTTACAAAGTTTTTTATGGTATATAAGCCGTCTCTGCAAGAATTTTATTGACCTTTCCACATTACATTTTATGAATTTCCATAATATTTTTTTATATGATCTGAATTAATTGCAATATTAGAGACTTTTAAAAGATACGAGGTAACACCTCTTTCAAAATACAGGTTTTAAGTAGGCTTCCTGGATGCGTTTTATGAGATTTAATGTACAGGGTAATCATTTTAGGCGGTTCGTTCGATTTCCTAACTTAATTCTTGACCTAATAATAAATATCATAAAAGCTACTTAAGTTTTTTCCTCAGTGAATCCAAATATAGAAATAGAAGAATAATTGAACATCAATTATAAAGTGAATATGACCAAAATGTTTAAAAAACAAATTGACTATATACTGTCAACATTTAAAGCAGAGAAAGAAAAAATGTGCATCATAGTATATCGGTAGTTAAATATTCCATCCAAAGATTAAAATTTTAAAAAATAAACACAAAAACAAGAAATTAAATAGTGCATATCTGACAACTGTACTACGCCACTGGAAAGACCTAGTCATGATCTAAAAGTCTCTGAAAACATAATGATTACCTATTTTAAGAATTATAGAATTACCAGAAGAATTTGAAATGGAACATCCTGTATACTGAGTGTCAACGTCGTTATGTCTACCTATTATGTAACTTCAATATCTTCTTTATTTTTAATGGGTAATTTTTTGTGAGTAAAATGTAAGATGAAAAGACACCTGCAAAAAAAAGAAATGCTATCTTTTTTCGTTTTCCGCATACAACTTAAAATTTGAGATTCTAGAAGTTACAAGATGATTCAATACTAGTGTCAGTTATGTCGATTTAAAATTCTATTATCGGTAAACCGAGCTTGATCAATAAAATTTAGCTCTCCCCCTTTCTCTGATACCTGAGCGCAAATGTTGAATAAAGGGTACCTTATATAAAGATGATATCTACTTTTTTTAACTATTTTATGCAACGATGTTCCAGAAATTTGTCCGATATAGTTAAATGATCAACCATTTTCAATATTATTTCAGTATTTTCCTTTATTTGCTACATCAGCACAAGTAAAGTTGTTTTCAAGTTGTTGTTGCTTTTCATATTGACTACAATTTCAGTATATAGCGTTTCTGTTTTTCTCGAATTTCTATGACATTTTACATTTTTCATCATTAATGTGTTCAACCATATTTTCATTATTATTAAACCATAGGCCTATATTAAGTTAAAACAATAAGTTTAACAGTATTTCGGCTATACGAAAAGTTTACCGTTGCCAAATACAGTAATAGACTTCCTTCTTTTGCACATTATTTTTTAATATCTCTTACTAGTTAAAAATTACCAACCTATATACTAAACAAATTGTTATATTTCATGTTAAACCGTACTTACAAAATTTCGAATCCTTAATATCAAATTCACTTTTTTTAAAAGATAGAGAAACTTCACTAACAACCTATTTTGATTTTTTGTGAATTTACTTTAAAAATATGTAGTCTACAAAACAGAGATTAAAACCTGGCTGCTTACAAAATAAAATCTACCACAGTTAACTTGGAATACCCAGAAACATATATTACAAACTTTGTAATTCAAAAATATATTCTGCATTAACAAAAATGGAGTCACTTTCGATACATTTTCATTTATTTGTTTTCATTTGAATATTACTGTTGCAGTTTTTATTTATTTTTTTTAAATATGAATTAATGTTCTTAAATTTAATTTGCTTTTATCGTGAACTTACAAAAATACATTTAAACACTGTATTATTGAAAATTATGGCTTCAATTACGTCCTCTGTTTGTTATGTCTGTTGCTGTAAATAAATTGTAATACATTGTATTAAACAATAGCTATGAAATTTAAAATACTTTATTTATTTATTTCTTTTGTTAATTCATAATCATAACGTATACTGTTATAAATTTAAAATGTAGAATTTCTGTTTTAAGTTGTAAATGTAATTCCGTTAAACAATACTTATAAAATCTCTGATTACAAATTCTTGGGGTAACAAGCTGCCTATTCAAAATCTTACAATTTACCGTACAAAATTAAAGTTCAGCTACTAATACTGATAAAATTTTAAAAATAATTATTGATGTCACAATGCTACAGCGACCCGATTTATGTACAAAGTTTCTTTTATAGAATTAAAGTCTTGTTAGTTTATATTAATTTAACGTACTTTTACGGATAACGCCATGTATATACAGGGTATTAAAAATCTCGTTGTTTTCGTTGGTTGTTGATAACACATTCTAATAAGTATACCTACTGAATTTTTTCTATAATTTGTAGTATTGGCTAATTATTGAAAAACTGATTCACAAAAATTAAATAAAACCGTAGATCTAGTATTGCATTTTTATACTCTTCAACCTAATTTACAATTAAATCTGGTCATCTTCCCACTGTGAAACACGCCACTGTGTATCTCATTGGCGGCATCTTACAAAAGATGCGCAACGTCGCGCACCCAATCAATACGTATACGCATCTGTGTCCGGGAGAAGCATGTGCTTGCGCCAGTCAGTATGAAGCATCTCCAGTGCCACCTCGTGTTAGCAGCCACCTGGACGGCTTCCTCGTGGTCGCGTGCCCCGTAAAGGACATGCTGGACGATGACGCCGCCGCCGACCGCCGAGGACGACTTGGCTTTGGTCGGGTCCTGGCTGGAATCGAATCCTTCTGTTATCGAACGTTGGTTAAAAGAACATGCTTCTTCCGAGTTAAGACTGCGTGTTCATCAAGCTCTTATGACAGCTCCTCAAACTGTCAAAAACACCACTGTTACCTCTGATATATTTCAGTTGTGGTTAGCAGCATCACCAAATAATAATGATCAACATCAACTTCAGAATGTCCGTCCTAAATACGACCTTGAGTCCATGGAGGTAGTGTATTAAGGTGATAATGACATAAACAAAAACACAGAAAACTGATTTTTGTTATAATAATAGTAATGTTTCAGTTATTATGTACGATTTAACACGTTGAATAGATAAGATTATGTTTTAAACTTATATACTTATAAATTTATGTATACAAATATGAAAGTTTGCTTGTATATGAACATACAAAACATAAAATTAACTTTATACTTTATAAATTATTGCTAAAAGTACTTACGTGTTTTTGTTTATAATAAATAATTGCTAGATCGTAGAAGAAACATTTTTGAGAGTTATTAAAAAATCAATGCTCTGTGATACTAAATTGTGTAACTTCTCTAAATGAGAGTTCCATAATATTTGGTTTCATCTTCTAAATAAGCAAAATTGTAATTATATTTTAATATTAATTGCTATATGGTCCATAAATTTTAATAACTATTTTCATAAATGTATGTACTACGGTATTAGCAAAAATGCATACAAAATATATATTTCCATTACATTTATATTCACTATAGTTCAAATTTAATTATTAATGTTATTCATAAAATATTACTTAATATATTAAAAAAGATAAATATCAAAATATAAAACAATATTATCATGTTGATATATTGTTACAGTCATATTTCATATTTCATTCAAAGCATTATTTTTACGTAAAGATTAATAATTTTCAAAATATTTACATATTTTAATAATTTTTTTATTAGTCAATGTATGTCTCTCAAAATAAGTAAATATTTTATTCCTTTATATTAAATTTATAATAAAATTTTGTGTGCATTTTTACGCCTCCTGGACAAATTATTAATTAATATCTCCTTTATACAGGAGTCTGATCTCTTCATGGAGCTAATCCGAGACGTCGCTAATGAACTGGACATAGATGTCCTTTGTCATAAAATATTAAAAAACGTTAGCATATTAACACATGCAGACAGAGGTTCCCCTGTTTCTATCAAAAACATCTGCCGATGAACGATATCTCGTAGCAAAATTGTTTGATGTACGACATGATACGTCACTCGAAGAGGCAATTAAGTTAGCAAGATCCGAGGAAATTAGAATCCCATTTGGAGTAGGAATAGCTGGAACTGTTGCACAAAATAAAACGCTAGTGAATATTAAGGACGCGTACAAGGTAAGGCTATTAATAAAAATTATCCTACACGTTACTTAACAGCAAAACAATAATACACATACCTATAAAACTTTGTTTCATTGTATTTTTACATGCACTTTGAAGAAATAAATAAATCAACCGTAGTTGATTTAAATATGGTTACTGATTGCGAATATGTATAGTTACAGACAATAAAAAATGGGATAACCCTTATCATAGATTTTTGCTAAAATTTAGTTGTTTATATTGAAATTATTAATAATAATATAGGTTACATAATATTGGCACTTCAAAATTGACATAAATTTAAAAAGTCACTACACGGACAATAAAAAATGGGACAGCCTTCTTGTGTAGTGTAAAACTACACACGAAGAGCTGTCCCATTTTTTATTGTCCATAACTGTGCATACATATTTTGAGATTAGTCCCTTACAATAATAAAAAAATTTAGTAAAATTTAGTAAAAGTTATTTTAGCCAGTTTTTAAACCAAATGATGTGACGAGTAAGGGCCAACGACGAGAAAAATGGTGAACACGATAAAACGGACGGATGCCTTTTTTTTATAAAAAAGATTATGATTATTGTGATGATTTGGTACATTTTAATAATGATACTTTTTTCACTGTGGAATGAAAACAAATACATATTGGAAAAAAATTGTAATATAACGTCAATAAAAATTTTATGGGATTATAATATATCTATGTGCTTCGACCCGCATAAAATACTTTTCACATAGTTTGAACATTACTATAAACTAGGGTTACATCCTTTTATTCAAAGAATTCTTTTAGACTTCCTAGATTTCATGTATGATTTGGAAAGCGGAAAATTTTGTTGTAAAAATGTATGTTATTTTTACAACAAAATTTTTGCAAATAAACAAATATCGCGTTGACCAAAAATTTCAGTAAAATTGTGTATTAAATTTAAATTCTTCCTAACTAGCGATTACTGATTATTTAAAAAAATTGACATAATATTACTTTAAATATGAGTAAAATTGTAAAATAAAGTTTCTAAACTTAATATTAAAATATTAATAAACAAAAATGATTACATTAAGTTCTCCATCGGAGAGCTCCCATTTTGTTAAAGGAGAACAATAAAGGCCATAATATATAAAAAAAGTCCAAATGAGAAATTTAAATATTGTGTTACGTATTAGGTATTGTCCTGTACGTGATCAGAAATGCAGACATAATTCACCAATAAATAATTACTTAATTAACAAAAATTGCAACCAGACGTTGCCGACTGCGAATACATTTTACTCTGATATATCACAATGGGGATGTCCCATTAAATTAAAACTTATTTTTTTTTTAATGTATATGAATCTGCATTATATAATCGATATCTATAAGTGGTTGCAATTTTAAACGTTTACCGTTACAAAATTAAATTATAAATAATAGAAAAGTTTTTAGACCGACTTATTAATTGTTGCAAAATTTTCTTGGGTAAGGGTCCTTATTTTGAGAAAAAACTACTTTTTTTAACTTGCCGACGTTTCGGTAATTTTTATTACCATCTTCAGGGCAATTAATTATGAGTTTTTCCTGGTCACCATAAAATATATATAAAAAACAGTAAACAAACAGATAAAATCGTTGGGTATTAAGAAACCTTTAATGTACTTATGTAACATATATAGACATATATATATTAAGGTACAATTATCAGACTCTAGTGTGTAATGGTAATTACCATTACACACGATTTTATCTGTTTGTTTCCTGTTTTTTATATATATTTTATGGTGACCAGGAAAAAACTCATAATTAATTGCCCTGAAGATGGTAATAAAAATTACCGAAACGTCGGCAAGTTAAAAAAGTAGTTTTTCTCAAAATAAGGACCCTTACCCAAGAAAATTTTCCAACAATTAAATTATAAAGTTTCAGAGCAATTTATAGTTGCCGCTAGTTAAACAACGAATGATATAATTTGCCAAGCCGGCATCATATTTCCTATCTTATGTTCTAAAATATTATAGGAGAAATATTTGTGATGTTTAACCATTTCATAAATTTGTACATTAATTTTTTGTTGTACATACTTTTCAAGACTATATTAACTTGTATACATTATGAAATGTAAATACTTACGCATTTTATAATTTAACTTATTGGGGACTAAGTTTTTCTTGCGGCGATAGTAACAACAACTTTCTTTGATATGTGTTATTGATTTCTAAAAGGCCTTTTTTTCAAATAAAGTGAGCAAAAAAGTTTATTTATTTGTAAAATTAATTATACAATTGTGACGTACTTCGTTGTTCTACACAACAGCAGAAGTGTCACTTTGACGCCCAACACTACGGCGGTGCTCACGATATGGATATCTCAGCGCCAGTTTCTGTTTAGAGTGCAGAAACACCACTTTACTCTATCGGCGGCGGGACGATAGAGGCCGGGCAACTACAGTGAAGAAACAGATAAGCCAGGGGTCGGGAAAAAGGTAACTTACACACTACAGCTAATAAAACGACTCTCATTCAATATATTTACATTTATTCTACACACTAATTATTATTTACACTTTATATACACCTTAGTAACTATCCTACGGCTAACAGTTCTTACATTACTAGGTTATTTACAACTTATACTACAAGCGGTCTTAATTACAAGCGAGCGGGGACAGTAAGCGAGCGTACAAGCGGTGCGACACGGTAATACGGTGATTAAGCAGTGAAAACGGTGACCAGCAATAATGGATCGGCCATAAGCAGACGACGGACGGATACCAGGAGGGGAAGCAAGCGTTAATACAAGCACACTATGACTATGACTATGACTATGACTATGACTATGACTTACTATGGCTTTTATTTACTAAGTATTACAACCTTTAAGTCTAACCTCCGTATCCACCTCTGATATGTGCATAAGTTAAGCGTGCGCTACGCGCACCCTCGGCGCGTTGCAAGGCATCTTCCTCTGTCGAGGAAAAAATTTGTATATTATTGGCCGTCACGCCGTTACGTTGCGTCGGATCGAATTCGGCCATGAGACTTTTTTGCGTCTTTCGCGACGTAGAACGACGCGCCCTCCGCGATTTTGCCGAAAAGACGCGTTCCGAAATTAGCCCCTCTCCCCGACCCCCACCGACCCCCTCCAATTTTTTCGCAGAAATCCTCCCTCGAGTAATGCCCGCCCACGGGAGCGCGTTCCTTAATCTGCCGACTAAGTATTTTTTTTCGGACGATCGAAAATTTTCGGCGCGTCGACGGCCGCCGCGCCGTTACGATGCGTCGGATCGAATTCGGTCATAAGACTTTTTTTGCGTCGTTCGCGACGAAGAACGACGCGCCCCCCGCTATTTTGCCGAAAAGGCGCGTTCCGAAATTAGCCCCCCTCTCCGACCCCCCACCCTCCACCAATTTTTTTACGGAAATCCCTCCTCGAATAACATCCGCCCACAGGAGCGCGGTCCTTAATCTGCCGACGAAGTATTTTTTCGGACGATAGAAAATTTTCGATGCGTCGAAAGCCGCCACGTCGTTACGACGCGTCGGATCGAATTCGGTCATAAGACGGTGCGACACGGTAATACGGTGATTAAGCAGTGAAAACGGTGACCAGCAATAATGGATCGGCCATAAGCAGACGACGGACGGATACCAGGAGGGGAAGCAAGCGTTAATACAAGCACACTATGACTATGACTATGACCTACTATGGCTTTTATTTACTAAGTATTACAACCTTTAAGTCTAACCTCCGTATCCACCTCTGATATGTGCATAAGTTAAGCGTTATACCTTTATTTACCAAACCTTAATACCTACTTCCGTATCCTGGGCTGCTTCCTCTCTGGAGCGGTCGGTGTCGGCACGTCTGGTCGGTACTGGCGGCAGCAACGTACTGTCCTGGATGCTCTGAAAAATCCTCAAGCTACTAAACTCTGCCAAAAGCAGAAGTAGGATGAGACGCGGTAGTCATGCGCGGAATATGGCAATACGTCACCTTTTACGGACCGATTAAATTTAAATACCTATATACCTCTATACTCACAACGAAATTACTTACTATGCTGGTCGGCGTGGTTCTTCAGTCAGCAGCTAGACGGAAACTGACTTGTTTGAAAAATCCTCACACTACTAAACACTGCCAAAAGCAGAAGTAGGAGGACGCGGTAGTCATGCACGGAATATTGCAATTACGTCACCTTTTACGGACTTAGAATAATTCCGATTAAATTTAAATACCTATATACCTCTATATTCACAAGATTACTTACTGTGCTGGTCGGCGTGGTTCTTCAGTCAGCGGCCGGACGGGAACTGACTTGTTTGAAAAATCCTCAAGCTACTAAACACTGCCAAAAGCAGAAGTAGGAGGGTGCGGTAGTCATGCGCGGAATATTGCAACTACGTCACCTGTTTACGGAGAATAATTCCGCATTAAGAGTCTATATCAGATGCAAGTGAAATATAGTCTCGATTTTACCACACCCCGCGCAGGCCACGGTGCATATATACAGCCAAACCGAAATTATCGCGGCGAATGTCGAAGGTGGCCGATGTTTTAGTTACAGAACGGCATAGTGGAACATTTCAGATCGGGAGATGTTGAATTATCAGAGGCGGAGTACTAGAGGTTTCGTACGACATAAACCGACGAAAAAGTTGTATTGCGTCAAGCTTATAAGCTAAGCAGTAGCGAAGTAAACGAATTTGTATGTCTATACGGGGGTGTTAGTTTATAATAATTTTTAGTAAATATACTTAATGATAATAGAGAAACAACAGTTCATTTAGGAGGTTTTATTATTAATAATTTCTAGGAGGATTTCTAATTTCTAATTTTCTGACAAATCTTAGATCTATCACTTCTGGCAGAAGAGAGGAAAAATAAAAGTTGTTCAATTGTTTACCCATTTTTTGTTTCCAGAATTCGACATCTCGGTGGACTTTGAATCGAATAAGTGTTAGATATTTTTTCTAGCAATGACTATTGGTTAATTAGGCTTCATACTGATTGATATTTTGATAATAATATGTTTTCGATATCTTCTGATTTTGTTTCTAATTTACTTTATTTTCTTCTTTTACATTTTTGTGATCTTTTATTTGTTTATTTATCTTATACAGAGTGACTCAAATTCGGCAGAGTACAGGGATCTCCGAAACCGTAAGAAATACGAAGTCGGTTAAATGAGGACAAATTTGTGCATTTATGAGAGCAGTAATATTCTGGAAAAAAAATTCCGAAAATCCTTACACTTTTAAAATTTTTGACTTTTTTTTTATTTTGCTTTGACTATTTGTGAAGTTACGGGAAAATTGAAAACACTTTTCAATGCAACATTTTCCTGCGCATATTGTGGTGTCATCAAAATTTTAATCCGACGTTTCGTCTGTCCTGGACCATCATCAAGTTAATTTTTTTAATACGGACCTGGATTATTTTTCATACTGTTTTGTCGCCTGTTCCATTTCTGACTTCAATGATGTTTGCAAACGTTCCTGATGTCAAAAAAGTCATCATCAATAAACCTTACCCTTCATGCGTCCTTGTCCTGCAATTAATATGTAAAAACAATAAAAAAAACCAGAAATTATTTTATTTATTTTGTTTAAAAAATAGCTAAAGAACTAAACAACAAAACAATTAAATCGTTAATCTACAAAAAAATTTCTATTTTACCGTTTCTTATTAATGCATAGTATTATTTTAAAAAATTTTCCTATAAAATGGAAGTATCAATGTGTGTCATATCATTCAACGCAGAATGGAAAAGGCGATGAAATAATATGAAAAATATATTTGTGTTATTTTAAATTTAAACTCCAATATTTTTATCAAATATGAAAGATTATGATGATGTTACATATATTGCTCAATTCAGAAAGAAATTTTTTAAATTGAGCTGAATATACAGGATATATCATTTAGAATAAAAAAAATTAAGGCAATTTCTGGTCAAACCGGAAGTCAAAGATATGTATGTGACGCGCATATTTAATCAGTATTCGGAATGTCATATGTTCATTTTCGCATATTAATGCGGGGTGTAATTTTTTTATTTTTCAGTTTTTCGGCGTTTTCTTTTTTATTTGACATTCAATTGTTTTTAATTTTCGGATTCCTTAGAAAAAAGCACATAAGTATAATTTTTGAAGTTTTTTCCTAGGTTAAAAATACAGCAGAAAAATCGAGTAAGGTGCACTTAAAATGATCACCATGTACATGAGGTTACTGCGCTTAAAATAAATCAAAAATAAAAATTATCACATTCACCTTTCATTGAGCCTTTTATTCTCCATATCAATATTTAGAGACGGCAAAATGGGAAAACTTTCATTTATATTAGTCTACAGAAATTACCGGAAATAAAAGAAAATAAAAAAATTCAATTTTCACCAGTACTTACTTTTTATATTTTCTCTTTTGGGCTAATCTTCGATTTTTCGGTTTTCTGCTAGGGTATTTACGCTTATGATATGTTTTTATTTTTCCCATTGTTCTTTCACTGCACTAATAATCACTTTCAATAACACGTCTACTTAGGTGTACACTTGATTTAAAAAAAAAAACTAGTACAACTCTTGTAATCGAAAATCTTAATAGTTTAGTTGTGTGCATATGTCTGTAAATAGGGCTGGCCAGGCATGTCGAGAGGGGGGTGGAGAAGAGGTGATTTACCCCGGACCTGGGTTTTTTGGAGGAGATCGGTTTTCTTTGTGTTTTTAAACTTATTAAACCTTTCTCTTTTATTTTATTCAAATGGAATTTTAAAAAAATAATTAGAAAATAACTTTTTCAAAACAGTTTCAAGCCTGCCATATTATTGTTTAAAAAAATAATATTTGTTACGGATAATTCTACTAATGGTTGTAATTAAAATACTAACTGAATAATGATAATTCTATTTTTAAAATAAGAACACAAAAATACCACTTGAGATTAAAAAAAAATGTAAACAATGCAAACTGAACATAAAAATACAATAAAAAAATAAAATAAATGAACTTCAATTACGTAATACAGAATTAACTAATATTTTGTCATTGCTCCATTAGCGTCTAAAACTGCCTGAAGTCTTGCAGGCATGGACAAAATCAGATTTCTTGCAAGGTCAACTTCTTGCGACAAGTTCTCCCAAGCGTCTTCAATTATCCCTTCCAATTCTTGGGCATTATTTGGATGGTTATTTAATTTTCTTATATGTTTCACCATTAGTCCCCATACATTTTCAATTGGATTTAAATCCGGACTTTTAGATGGCCAAGGTAACAACTCTATGTTTTTATTAAGAAATCATTGCCTGATACGATGGACCGTATGTATGGAGCAGTTGTCTTGTTGGAAAATAAATTATTTTCCGGAAACACCTCTATTACTGACGGCAACATAATATTGTCTAATATTTCAATATATTTAATGGAATTGAGATGACCACCACTGTTCCAACACACACCTAACCCATTTAGGCTCATTCAAGCCCAGACATTGACTGAAAACCTTCCTGATATTTGTGGATCAAAAGTATATTTTTCGCCGTATCTAGTGGAAGGAGGCCTATATACGCGAACATGTCCATCGTTACAGGATTTAAAAACCTTTTCGTCAGAAAAGACAACTTGTCCTCAGAAGTTTTCATCATTGATTATATAGTTGAGTGCAAAAATAATCCTACCTTGCTTCTTTTTCTTCTGAAAGTTTGTATTTTTTTAGCCGCTGAACAACTCTTCAAGTTGCTTTGTAGTTTTATTCTTCTGCAAGCAGTAGATACCGAAGCAGGGAAATTTGTCTCTGAAATTGCATTTACTGCTGCCTGAAAAGGGTTTTCTATTAGGTAATTTATAAGATTTTCATCTTCTTGATTATTGCTCTTTCTGGGCCTACCGGAACCAACTTTACGGGATACCGTTTGGTTGGTTTCCCATTGTTTTTTAACACTCATTCTCGTGGTTTTACTCACATTGTATTCAGCAGCAAGTCTTCTTATGGACCAACCATCTTCAATTTTAGAAACAATTCGAAATTTTTAAATATCTGTTAGATGTCGAACTATTTTTAATAATGACGCCACTGATTAACGTCAAAGTGACATTTGTAAGATTATTAATATCAATCAAAGAACGAATGATTCACATAGCTAAAAGAAAGTGTACCAGTTTTTATTGAAATCAAGTATACCCACTTTATAACAAATAAGTAAATTTGAGATATCTCTAGAATACACACGCCACTGTTGTTTACGCAAATCTCAACGTGGTTCCTAACTGCCCGATTCCCCCTCCCGCAAACGAGTCCAGTGTATGCAAGTGCATCCGTGTTTCCGAAATATCATGCGAGATGGCAGCTATTATCGGAATATAGATATGCAGTTTTTAGTTTTCTAATAAATTTATTTTCAACTAATCCAAGAGTTGGGTCACATGAATATAAACGTTACAAACAGTGACTAATGTCGGAATATTAAAAAATTTGGATACAAAATATTTAAAATGCATGCGAAAATTTTTTTGACGACTCTAAAAAAAAAAAAATTACATTCCGACATTTTATACATATTTTTGAAAAATCTTGTAAAAATTGCACTCAAATCGGATAAGTTTTAAACGAGATATTCGAGAATTATGATTTAATACGGTATATAAGACTCTTAAATTTAAATACCTATATTCCTCTATACTCACGAGTTTACCTACTGTGCTAGTCGGCGTGGTGCTTCGGTTGGCGGTCAGACGGGAACTGATTTGATTGTTTCAGTCTCGGGGTCCTTCACGGTAGGGCGGGCACAGGAGTGCCGGGGGCAATATGCGCGCTTCGCGTTTCGCGATTCACGTACTGCAACTCGGCATATTTGGAATGTCTATACAAACAGATCAACACTACCTATCTTATAATTAACAATTATACTATTATTAACGAGCAACTGACAAGACCATTATTAAGGGCGCAGTACTACAATGTTTAAAATATCTTTCGAAACAGACAAATAGCATCTAGTTACCTAATTTAATTCTATAAAATAATCACTTCGTCACACAATATTTCAATTGCGTTTTCTTTGGGAAAGGAAAATATTTTAAATTTTAAACTTTAAATGTTGTTATATAGCCTGACAATCAACTTAAGACAACGTAAAATTTGGTAAACATTCGGTCGGTAATCACAACGACTAACGTCAGTCCTCTACGTTGAATCGCCCCATATTTTATTGACCAGATTTGTACAAATATGAGTTAGCATGACATTCTGCGTACGTCGCACACCGACTTTTAGTTGCGAAGAGCAACGTCGGTTCGTCGTCAGAATGTTGCTTGGGATGCTAATTATTCGGCTAATTTTTGGCAGGCCGGTATGACCTCGATTCCGAGAGCAACGTAAGCTTTATCTCTCCGAGTTCATTAGGACGACCATATTGACCGAATAACCTGCATATAGCACTCGTATCGAATATCACGATACTTGGTGGTCCTTCGCCCCCCCCCCTCAAAATGAGCTGAGATTATGGGTGATACATATTTAAGTCTAAAGTCTAAATAAAAAGAAAGACATATAAGGACAACAAAGCTAGCCTAATGTATAATGCACGTTCTTTATAGAAGTAGTTTTATCCTATTTAAAAATTTAACCAGTTCATAGTAAATATCAATATTTTTAAGAGACAATAAATGAGTGGGTAGAGAGGTAAATTCATATTAACTAATTTTTTAAAGAGTTCTGACAATTAAAAAAAATATGGGTCAGAGTACCGCATGTACTACAGGTATCGGTCTCAAATACTCCAATCCTTTTCAAATGTTTGGGAAAGCAAACATTACCAAGTTTTATTCTGTAGTTATGTACAACCTAGGAACATTTAAGTTATCAAACCATGGTGCTTTTGGGAGATGTTCTACTACTTAAGAATAATGGTTCACTGGGTTGTCTACTCGATACTGTTCATATGATTTTGACCAGTTATTGTAAGATTTATTTTTAAATAAATTTATACAATCCGATAAACATAATTTAAAGCTTAAATTTAAGCCAGACATAGTACTCTTTTTTGCAAGATTGTCAACATGCTCATTTTGGGAGATACCTATATGAGCTTTAAGCCAATGAAAATTGACAAGAAGCCCATCCTCATGTAATTTAGAGAGTAAAAGGTTTATATGAAGGATACATGAATTTGTGTGGATAAAATTGATTGTATCATTTCTTAAAAATGATAATACACTTAAAGAATCAGTAAAAATTACTGCTTGCTTGACATAGTTATCTTTAATGTATTTTAAGGTCTTAGATACTGCTATGGCTTCCCCAACAAATACAGATTTTTATCCAGCTTTATTTTAAGTTCAAATTTAATAGATGAAATATAGACATCAGAAATTTTAAATGCATCGGTGTAAATTTGTGTACTTTGTGTACTTTGAACTTTGAAATCTTGATTCAAAATTTTTTAAAATTATGAAATAAGACTAGCTATGTCTGTGAAGGAGGGATTATAATTTGAGGTTCGAAAAAAAGGTCAAAATAGTCTAAATCCCAATATGATATATCTGAGATTTTAAGCAATTTAGTAATATCCTCACTTAATTCACGAAATCCAGATATAGGGGGGACGCATCTTTTTTAGCCCAGTACCTACTAGTTAAATCAGAGGTATTCAGTTGGTGAATTTTTGAAACGATTGGTAAGTGCGCTTGTAGGATGGATTTTTCACTAAGAAGTTGTCGACGATATTGTAAAGGCGGTTCCTGGGTTTCTACGTGTAAGGGAACTAGAAGGAAAAATTTCATAGCTCCTATGCAAATACGTAAGGCTTTATTTTGTACAGTATCTAACTTTTTAAAATTGAATTACTAGCTGATCCATATAAAATGGACCCATAATCAATTATGGAACTTATATATGAGTGGTAAAAGATCAAAAGCGTACTTGGAAGGGCTCCCCACCAGGTTTTAGCAATCATTTTTAAAGAGTTTATACCTTTTTTCACATTCAGATACTATACTGTCGACATAGCTTCCCCAGTTAAGTTTTTTATCAAGAATAATTCCTAAGTAGGTAATAAAGCCTTTATATGGGTAGGTATGATTACCTAATTTTAGCTGGCATACATTTGGTGTGTTATGTCTTGTAAATATTGTGCTTATTGATTTTTTCCAGTGAAATTTCCGAAACCGTAATCAGAGAATCAAATCTGTAACTGCCTAGCAGCAAAGTTTAAATTAGAAATACTAATATTATATTTTCTATGTGTAAGGTAGAAGTAATAGTCGTCTGCATACTGTATTATATTACAAGAATTTTGCACATGGGAGGAAGTATATATATATTAAATAGAATGGGACTAAGTTCTGCTCCTTGAGGAAGACCAACCGAATTAAAACGAGGTCCGATTTTCTAATTATCCAAGCCTCTTAAGTAAGTGCACCTATTACGGTATAAGTTTGTTATGACATCTGCAGTATAATCTGGGATGGAATAATGTTTAATATCAGTAGACAAAATATCTAAAATAATAATATCACATGCCCCTTTTAAGTCTAGGAAAAGAGCTCCCAAATAAGTATTTTCTGAGTATTTTGTATATCAGTTACCAAATAAGAAACTGCGTCAATTATGCCTAAGCCTATCTTAAAACCAAATTGGAAGAGGAGCAAAGATATACTACTGCGATACCATCATTCCAGTCGATTTTTGATCATTCGTTCAAAAAATCGTATCCATATTTCATTAAAAATATCTATCAGGAAGTTTTTATCATTTGGTGGCATATGAACTAACATTGGATATTTAATTTCATCGAATCCTGGAGAAGTATTAGGATAGTTTTAAATAGCTAAATTAAGTTCGTCCATAGTGAACGGCGGGGAGAAAAAATGTCCCTCTAAGGGAGAAGATAGCGGAGGAGATTTTTGGTTATTATGGACACTAGAGGGAGCAATTGGGTTAAAGAAATCCTCAATCCATAGTTCAGGGTTAGGCTTGTAGTACTATTAACAGGAACCCTTTTTACCTTTTTTCCTGAAACCATAAATGGAATGGTTAAGATTTTCGTAGCATGTTTTCTAATTTTCCCTAGCTTTCGATTTAAGGCTATTTCTTTTTTACAGGAATCCAAATTTTCCATGGAACTAAATTGTTTATAATTATCTATGGCGTATTTTCTTCGAAGTATAATACTCCCACATTCCTCATCCCACCAGGAAGGAGGATTTGCTTTGAAAGATTTGAAAATTGAAATAGATTTTTCAGCAGCAAAATTTATATTTTGGATAAAAAAAAATATTTTTCTAGTGGATATAGAACAATGGGAGGGTTTTGAAATTTGTACTCTAATATTGCCTCATATGCACTCCAGTTAGCTTTGTTAAGGTTCCATTTGCTCTTTGGGTACATAATATTCCCGAAATTAAAATTAATTGAGAGCTCTATGGTGATAGGAAAATGATCCGAACCAAGATAAATTTTCCAACTTGATAGTGGAGCTAAAGTAGAGGATGTCAAGGTGATGTCAACCAACGATTTGTTACAGAGAGAAGATGAAAGTCTGGTTATATCGCCATTATTTAAAATAATTAGGTCATGAGTCTCGATAGGGTCAATAATCTGCCTGCCTACTTGATAATTTTAGCAGGAGCCCCATATGCTACTATGGGCATTAGAGTCCCTACAATAGTTCTGGGATTAGTCGTTTGTTTAAAAATATTTTCCCAATCATTGATATCTGTGTTTATGGTGTAAGGTCATAAGAAGATTTATTAAATATTATAGTAACGCCACAAATTAAAATACCATTATTGAAATTATTATTAAATTGTATTTCTTTAAATGAAATTTCTTTTTTTATTAGTATGGCTACTCCAGCATTAACATCAAATCTGTCTCTACGGACTAAATTATATCCTGGAAAGCTTATTTGTTGGTTAGGTTTAAACCACGTTTCACGAATAAGTGCAACTTGAGTTTTATCATCTTGTAAACATTTTAATAAATTAGGTTTATTTGCAATGGCTGATCGATCGTTCCATTGCATAACATTTAAAGTTTTATTTTGACTAGACATTAATTATTTGCTATTATTTTTAAGGACATCCAGTATCTTATTAAACTCATTTTATAATAAATTTGTATCTAATTTATTGATGCTATCAGTGTTATAGATAGTTTTAAAAATATAATGCATACAATTATTACAATGGGATATTATATCATCTGCATGGGAAGGAGCTAATTGGATAGGTTTGTAAGGGTTTGGAGAAAGTGGGGTAACGGGTTCAAATCTAAATGGGAATATAATACCATTATCATTTTGAGGATTCGGGGGATTTAGCAATTTTACGTTTTTTGTTTGTCTGTGAAAATAAATTGTCGATATGTTTTCTAGAAGCTAGTAGACGGCTAAGATAGAAAATTTTTCTTTGTATTTGGATTCACTATTTAGGACATAAAATTTGTTATTAGTTGCAATTGTGGCAAATGAATTTTCAACTTTTTGTTTAGCATCTAAGAATGGAGTGTTATTTGTTCTTTAATTTTCTTTTGGATTTCATATTTGGGACATTTTCTCGATGTGGAGTCATGTAAATTAATGTTGCAATAAATACAGAAAACATCTGTAGATTCACAGTTGTGATTGTCAAATTTTTGTTTCCACAATTTTGGCACAATATTTTTGTGCTTCTGCACTGATTATAGACATGTCCATATTTTAAACAATTAAAGCATTGTACAACTCTATGAATGGCTCCACCACAAAGTGTGCACTATTAATAATAACATATTTAGGAAGAATGTTACCCTCAAATGTAACAATTACCGCTTGCCTAGGGATCCATTTTACAGATCCGCCTTCCTCAACTTTTCATTGCATTCTCTTGACATCGACAATCGGACTTTGACATTCAATATTATCTTTAATATAATTTTTATCAAAGTATGTATCTACAGATCTAATTATACTTTTTCTTTCTACTAAATGGTTTTGAATGAAAGTCCTTAATTTTTCTGATTCGAGCATCATATTATTGACAAGACTATTAAGCATCAAACGCAGTTTTTAAAATTAGTCGAATTCTGTTCTTACCCATACTATTAATTGTAATAATATTTTTAATATTTAACTTTTTTTAATAAAATGTGTCCGTCAAACATAGGGTAAGCGGCCTATATTTTTATCAATACTTTCTATGAAGAGTTAAAAAAATTTTTCATATAAATGTATATTATTTAGGTTAAAAAACCTTAAAGGTTTTTGTTGACTAATATGATTATTACTTATCACTGCACAGAGTCCAAATTGGTATCGTCTGTGTGATCCATTGAATTGTCCGTGTGCGACGTCAGGTCCGCTATACTAATTTTACCTTCTGTCACTGTTTTGTTTTGGTTTACACTATTACTATTATGAACATATTTATCTGGGGGATCTCCATCCCCTGGGGATATGGCTGACATAATTAATTATATTATATTAAACAACTACACAATCCAATAATAATATTAATATTTAACCTAATAGATTTTGAACAAATTTAATTAGCAGGTACATGGTTAGCACTTACTACGCGTGTTCCCATTTAGCAAGCGAAAAACGAACTTAAATCAATTCTTTTTAATTCTTAAATATTTTATATTAATGAAAATAGTAAATGATTTTACTAAGAGTTCTATCCTTATATTCTTTAAAATAAATAAAACACATACCTCCATTTATTATCTTGGATCGTTTTGTTATTTATACTAACTTTAATCAATTAAAATTTAATTTGACAATAATTATTATGCATTTTTTTGTATTTAAATTTTGGTTCTAAATTAAAGTTTTGTTCCTTAATACCTACTTATATATTTTTAATTAAATTCAATAACTTAATAAAACTTTTACAAGTTCTCTTAAATTCTACTTGTTATTTTCTTACATCTGTTGTTTTCATTAAACACATACCTCTATTTATTATCTTGGCTCGTTTTGTTTTTTATACTAATTTCAATCAATTAAAATTTAATTTGACAATAATTATTATGCTTTTTTTGTTTTTAAATTTTGGTTCTAAATTAAATTTTTGTTCCTCAATACCTACTTATATATTTTTAATTAACTTGAATAACTCAATTAAATTTTGACAAGTGTGTGCGTGTGCGCATGCGTGTGCAAGCGTGCGTGGGTGCCTGTGTGCGTGTGTGTGCGCGGGCGCGTATGCGAGTGCGTACGTGCGTGCATAGAGGGGTGCGTGGGGTCGTGTATGCGTACGTGTGTGGGTGTGTTCCAAATTTGGCAACAACATTTTGACATATTAAATTTGGTGAATGTGGCACTACCGGAAGAGAAATAATGAATAAAAGACCAAAAAAGGTTCAATTTTGGAGAACAAAATCAAAAATTTTTATTGCATTTCTGGACGAGTCGTCTATACATTATGATGAAAATATCTGATGTGGCCAGCACATAACTTTGTACCAATGTATATTATCCTCATCGAAAAAAAGATCATTCTAATTTAATTTTTGATTTAAACTCAATTAAATTTTAAAAGCGGATCTTGAAATATTTCATTAAAATTTTTAAACATAATTCAATATCATTGTCCTTCGATACTGTTAATAATAATTCATGCCATATTTTTTCTTGACATATTGACATTTTTGTAATTTAATTAGACATTTGATATATCAAACTATCAAATTAGACCTAACCCTATTTTATGGAGTTATATGCGTACAAAATTTCTGTTTATGTCAGCTTTATTTAAGAGTCTTATATACCCTATTAAATCATAATTCTCGATTATCTCGTTTAAAACTTATCCGATTTGAGTGCGATTTTTACAAGATTTTACAAAAATATGTATAAAATATCGGAAGGTAACTTATTTTTTTTCAGAGTCGTCAAAAAATTTTCACATGCATTTTAAATATTTTGTATCCAAATTTTTTAACATTCCGACATTAGTCACTGTTTGTAACGTTTATATTCATGTGACCCAACTCTTGGATTAGTTGAAAATAAATTTATTAGAAAACTAAAAACTGCATATCTATATTCCGATAATAGCTGCCATCTCGCATGATATTTAGGAAACACGGATGCACTTGCATACACTGGACTCGTTTGCGGGAGGGGGGAATCGGGCACTTAGCAACCACGTTGCGATTTGCGTAAACAACAGTGGCGTGTCTATTCTAGAGATATCTCAAATTTACTTATTTGTTATAAAGTGGGTACACTTGATTTCAATAAAAACTGGTACACTTCCTTTTAGCTATGGAAATCATTCGTTCTTTGATTGATATTAATAATCTTACAAATGTCACTTTGACGTTAATCAGTGGCGTCATTATTAAAGATGGTTCGACATCTAACAGATATTCAAAAATTTATAATTGTTTCTAAAATTGAAGATGGTTGGTCCATAAGAAGACTTGCTGCTGAATACAATGTGAGTAAAACCACGATAATGAGTGTTGAAAAACAATGGGAAACCAACCAAACAGTATCCCGTAAAGTTGGTTCCAGTAGGCCCAGAAAGATCAATAATCAAGAAGATGAAAATCTTATAAATTACCTAATAGAAAACCCTTTTCAGACTGCAGTAAATGCAATTTCAGAGACAAATTTCTCTGCTTCGGTATCTACTGCTTGCAGAAGAATAAAACTATAAAGCGACTTGAAGAGTTGCGGCTAAAAAATACAAACTTTCAGAAGAAAAGAAGCAGGGTCGGATTATTTTTGCACTCAACTATATAATCAATGATGAAAACTTCTGGGGACAAGTTGTCTTTTCTGACGAAAAGGTTTTTTAAATCCTGTAACGATGGACATGTTCGCGTATATAGGCCTCCTTCCACTAGATACGACGAAAAAATATACTTTCGATCCACAAATATCAGGAAGGTTTTAAGTCAATGTCTGGGCTTGGATGAGCCTAAATGGGTTAGGTGTGTGTTGGAACAGTGGTGGTCATCTCAATTCCATTAAATATATTGAAATATTAGACAATATTATGTTGCCGTCGTAATAGAGATTTTTCCGGAAAATAATTTTATTTTCCAACAAGACAACTGCTCCATACATACGGCCCATCGTGTCAGGCAATGGTTTCTTAATAAAAACATGAGTTGTTACCGTGGCCATCTAAAAGTCCGGATTTAAATCCAATTGAAAATGTATGGGGACTAATGGTGAAACATATAAGAAAATTAAATAACCATCCAAATAATGCCCAAGAATTGGAAGGGATAATTGAAGACGCTTGGGAGAACTTGTCGCAAGAAGTTGACCTTGCAAGAAATCTGATTTTGTCCATGCCTGCAAGACTTCAGGCAGTTTTAGACGCTAATAGAGCAATGACAAATTATTAGTTAATTCTGTATTACGTAATTGAAGTTCATTTATTTTATTTATTTATTGTATTTTTTATGTTCAGTTTGCATTGTTTACATTTTTTTTAATCTCAAGTGGTATTTTTTGTGTTCTTATTTTAAAAATAGAATTATCATTATTCAGTTAGTATTTTAACTACAACCATTAGTAGAATTATCCGTAACAAATATTATTTTTTTAAACAATAATATGGCAGGCTTGAAAATGTTTTGGAAAAGTTATTTTCTAATTATTTTTTAAAATTCCATTTGAATAAAAGAAAGAGAAAGGTTTAATAAGTTTAAAAACACAAAGAAAACCGATCTCCTCAAAAAAATCCAGGTCCGGGGTATATCACTTCTTTTCCACCCCCCTCTCGACATGCCTGGCCAGCCCTATTTACAGATATATGCACACAACTAAACTATTAAGATTTTCGATTACAAGAGTTGTACCAGTTTTTTTAAAATCAAGTGTACACCTAAGTAGACGTGTTATTGAAAGTGATTATTAGTGCAGTGAAAGAACAATGGAAAAAAAAACATATCATAAGCGTAAATACCCTATCAGAAAACCGAAAAATCGAACATTAGCCCAAAAGAGAAAATATAAAAAGTAAGTACTAGTGAAAATTGAATTTTTTCGTAAATTAATAAAAGTAATAATTTTCTTTTATTTCCGGTAATTTCTGTAGAGAGACTAATATAAATGAAAGTTTTCCCATTTTGCCGTCTCTAAATATTGATATGGAGAATGAAAGGCTCAATGAAAGGTGAATATGATAATTTTTATTTTTTGATTTAAGCGCAGTAACCTCATGTACAGGGTGATCATTTTAAGTGCACCTTACTCGATTTTTCTGCTGTATTTTTAACCTAGGAAAAAACTTCAAAAAATTAAACTTATGTGCCTTTTTCTAGGGAACCCGAAAATTAAAAACAATTGAATGTCAAATAAAAAAGAAAATGCCGAAAAACTGAAAAATAAAAAAATTACACCCCGCTTAATATGCAGAAATGGACATATGACATTCCGAATACTGATTAAATATGCGCGTGACATACATATCCTTTACTTCCGGTTTGACCGGAAATTGCCTTAATTTTTTTTATTCTAAATGATATACCCTGTATATTCAGCTCAATTTAAAAAAATTCTTTCTGAATTCAGCAATATATGTAACATCATCATAATCTTTTATATTTGATAAAAATATTGGAGTTTAAATTTAAAATAACACATATTTTTCATATTATTTCATCGCCTTTTTCATTCAGATGAATGATATGACACACATTGATACTTCCATTTTATAGGAAAATTTTTTAAAATAATACTATGCATTAATAAGAAACGGTAAAATGGACATTTTTTGTAGATTAACGATTTAATTGTTTTGTTGTTTAGTTCTTTAGCTATTTTTAAACAAAGTAAATAAAATTATTTCGGGTTTTTTTTATTGTTTTTACATATTAATTGCAGGACAAGGACGCATGAAGGGTAAGGTTTATTGATGATGACTTTTTTGACATCAGGAAGGTTTGCAAACATCATTGAAGTCAGAAATGGGACAGGCGACAAAACGGTATGAAAAATAATCCAGGTCCGTATTAAAAAAATGAACTTGATGATGGTCCAGGACAGACGAAACGTCGGATTAAAATTTTGATGACACCACAATATGCGCAGGAAATTGTTGCATTGAAAAGTGTTTTCAATTTTCCTGTAACTTCACAAATAGTCAGAGCAAAATGAAAACAAAAAGTCAAAAATTTTGTTCTCGAAAAAATTTGAAAAATGTAAGGATTTTCGGATTTTTTTCCAGAATATTACTGCTCTCATAAATGCGCAAATTTGTCCTCATTTAACCGACTTCCTATTTCTTATGGTTTCGAAGATCCCTGTACTCTGCCGAATTTGAGTCACTCTGTATAAGATAAATAAACAAATAAAATATCACAACAATGTAAAACAAGAAAATAAAGTAAATTAGAAACAAAATCAGAAGATATCGAAAACAGATTATTATCAAAATATCAATCAGTATGAAGCCTAATAATTAACCAATAGTCATTGCTAGAAAAAATATCTAACACTTATTCGATTCAAAGTGGTAGGATATTTAGACAGTTTTTAGCAATGGCTGTTGCCAGTTTTGCGACGATTCATTCATACAAATTTTTTTTTACCATTCTCAACAGATCCACCGAGATGACGAATTCTGGAAACAAAAAATGGGTAAACAATTGAACAACTTTTATTTTTCCTCTCTTCTGCCAGAAGTGATAGATTCAAGGTTTGTCAGAAAATTAGAAATTAGAAATCCTCTTAGAAATTATTAATAATAAAACCTCCTAAATGAACTGTTGTTTCTCTATTATCATTAAGTATATTTACTAAAAATTTTTATTATAAACTAACACCCCCATATAGACATACAAATTCGTTTATTTCGCTACTGTTTAGCTTATAAGCTTGACGAAATACAACTTTTTCGTCGGTTTATGTCGTACGAAACCTCTAGTACTCCGCCTCTGATAATTCAACATCTCCCGATCTGAAATGTTCCACTATGCCGTTCTGTAACTAAAACATCGGCCACCTTCGACATTCGCCGCGATAATTTCGATTTGGCTGTATATATGCACCGTGGCCTGCGCGGGGTGTGGTAAAATCGAGACTATATTTCACTTGCATCTGATATAGACTCTTAAGTATTTGGAAAATATATTTTATTGGCTTGATATAATAGACCTGATTTCTAATCTTTCAAGGATATATTTTTTGTAAAATCAAATCCAAAAAAGTTTTGGTCCCGTTGACCGCTTTTCAACAGGCCAATTTTACTCATCACCGAATTGTCTTGGACCTTTAGAACATGTGTACCAAATTTGAAAGCTTTGTCTCAAAATCTGTGGCTGCTATCGAGATACTACAGATATGCAGACAGATTTTTTCTAAAGTTATGTTTTTCATAATAATTCGTTGAGATTCGTTCAGAAATGCAACAAAAACTTTTTTCCCGAAATTGTACTTTTTTTCTTCTTTCGTTCATTATGTCTCTTCTGGTAGTACCACTTTCACAAAATTTAATCTGGTCTCTGACTAATTGGTCTTCATCAGCACGGTGCAGCTGAGTTCAAATGATGCACAAAACTCAAAAAAGACACTAAAAGAAAACCACTGACAGGAAGACAGTCGCACCTTTGTGGCTTTCATATTGAGCCATCCAAGTGGAAGTCAGTGCTTTTCCTTTATTGTCTTTTGAGTTTTGTCCATCATTCTAATTCAGCTACACCGTACCGATGAAGATCAATTAGTCAAACACGTTTCTACGATTTGAATTCTTCTTCCATTTGCAATTTTGCATTTTTCCACCTTGCATTCATTATGCGGGCGTGTACCCATAAATTTATATTGTTTTGTACTGTAATGTATTTAAACCCTCGTTATTATCTCCTTCTCTGCTCCTATATATTCTCCTGGGTCTGGAATTCCACGCAGATTACTATAGTTGCCCGCGTGTGCGATACTTGGTCAATGCTCTAATATTGAGTCATCCAAGTGAAAGCCACAAAGGTGCGACTAGCTTCCTGTCAGTGGTTTTCCTTTAGTGTCATTTTTGAGTTTTGTCCATCATTTTAACTCAGCTACACCATGCTGATGAAGACCAATTAGTCAAAAACACGTGTCCACGGTTTGCATTCTTCATCCATTTGCAATTTTGTATTTTCCACCTTGCATTCTTTATGCGGGCGTGTACCCATTAATTCATATTGTTTTGTACTGTAATGTATTTATACCCGCGTTGTTACCTCCTTCTCTGTTATATATACATATATATATATATATATATATATATATATATATATATATATATATATATATATATATATATATATATATATATATATATATATATATATATATATATATATATATATATATATATATATATATATATATATATATATATATATATATATATATATATATATATATATATATATATATATATATATATATATATATATATATATATATATATATATATATATATATATATGTATATATATATATATATATATATATATATATATATATATATATATATATATATATATATATATATATATATATATATATATATATATATATATATATATATATATATATATATATATATATATATATATATATATATATTAGGGTGCTAAATAAAACGATGATTTTTTCAAGGTCCTGATGCGAAAAAAAGTAAGTTTATGACATTACGTTAGTCTCATAACTCGATTTTAAAAGGTGGCGCCCGAATGCACAAGTTTCCCTTTAAATAACATGGGAAACTCTTTTTTATTATTACAGCTTCTATTGCCAGGCCAAAATGATTGGGAAAGAATTTTTTCAATAGATTTTTTCATATATATAAAACCAATATTTATTTTCTTATGAAAAGTGTATACTTTTCCATAATTAGTATTTTGAACTTAACTAATTTACAAGTAAAAAAACTACTTAGTTAACTAATTTAATTATTTTGTTTATTTTTCCAAAGGAAAATATGTAATCGGTAGACACCGGATGAAATTTTCTACAACTATTAATTATTACTATGCTATTATTATTTATATGTATACTAATTAGCAGCCATGGCACACATTTGGATCACGACATCTAATACATCCATTTTAATTATTACTTGCCTATATCCAACATAATCAAATAAGCATTCTTTACTTCATATGGTAAATAATAGCAATGATTATTTTATTATAGATTGTTTAAGCCGGTAATGATTGTTTCACTTTTTAGGCCCATCGTTACCTTATCGTATAATAATGGCAAATGAGGTAATACTGTACTTCTGTGACAATTTTATGTATAGTATGCATGTGTGTATATATACAGGGTGTTCCAAAATTATGCAGCAAACTGTTCCAGTAAGTAGATGGGCTCTATTTATTATTTCAAAATTTTAATGAAATATTTCAAGGTATGCTTTTAAAATTTAATTGAGGTAAAATCAAGAATTAAATTAGAATAACTTTTTTAGATCAGGATGATAAACACTGGTGTAAGAAAGTTATGTGCTGACCACATATTTTTACAATCAATATCCTTTTTTGTTTTCCTGGTTTTACCACCCAAGATTTTTTATTTTAGAGTTTTGAGTCAATTCATCTTTTTACAAGATTTTTATTCTTTTTTATTGCTTGATTGTGATTATCCTTTATTTTTGTCACTAATTTTGTATTTAAAATTTTAAATTTCCTTATTTTTCTTGTATCTTCTTCTTTCTTGTTTTAGTCATTATCTGCACAAACTTTCTTTCTTTCTACTACGTACTTGACATATTTCCTCCTACAATGAATAAATTCAAGTTATCTTTTGTCAAACTAAACTCTCATAAATTCAGCATTTAGTATAATTATTTCATTCAGGCTCTTTATCCTATCGTAATAAACATTTACCAACTATGTTTAAATTATTTTTATACTTAAAATATCCTGGAGTGGGTTGGAACCTTTGATGTGAAGATAACACTGACGTAGTTTTCCACAAACACCAAAACACTATATACTGCACTCGACGCGCGTTTCGCCAACCAAGTTGGCATCAGCTGGAGATGATTAAAACTGTTTTAATCATCTCCAGATGATGCCAACTCAGTTAGTGAAACGCGTCGAGCGCAGTAGATGGTGTTTTGGTGTTTCGTGGAAAACTACATCAGTGTTACTTAAAAATATATTTACTTTATTCTGTGATCTTTAAACAAAAGTATCACAGACATGATTATTTATTATCAATATTTATGTAAAAGCGTGGTTCAGCGCCCCCAAACCCACTTTGGCCCCCAACTAACACCTATATTTGTTAAAATCTTTTGCGATTTACAGACAAATTGATAAAGAACTTGCAGACAAGGCACTGTCTAAAATGATAAATCATCTGTTATATCAATTCGGAGCAAACCTTATTTTTTGTTTTTTGATGAAACTTTAGAAAAAAAAATTCAAAACGCATGGCTGTAAAAAAGTCTAAAATTAATTTTCTTTGAAGAAAAAGGTTATGATGATGGAGATGTGAAAGCAAAGCTCAGCCACGCACAAGTGGATGATTTATTGGACAAAGAAGTTGATTTTTTTTGTTTCTCATCAAATTCTAAATTTGTTCAAGAGATTTGAAATTGATACAGAATTTTTTATATACTGATTCCGACGTATGGGGTGAAAATACACATTACTTAAAAGCTAAAAGAATATTGAACAGTTTTAAGGTTGTCAATGACAAAGATGAAAGCGGGGTAAAATTAATCCAAAACTTCAATTTCTGTTTGATGAAAGACGAAGAACAACGGCAGTTTCTGTTGCAAGTTGTATCTGAATGTAGGAAAATTTTTTTGTGACTCTTCATAAGCCACCTTATCTAAGCCATTGCCACCTTAATCTGATAATAAATTGTAAATGTAAATAAAAATAATAGCTTCTTTCTTTTATAATCCTTCCTTTTCTATAACCCAACTTTAAATAATAAAATGCATTTGAACATTATTTCTCCTCATTTTTATACCATTTATGCTTTTCTTCTATTCTAAATTCTTCATTTTCAATTTGGATTTTGAAAACAGTAACCGTGATTTTTTTTCGACTGGAGATTTTGATTGTTTTATGTATTTTCTACCCTCCTGATGATATTCGTGTGTGTGTGGGCAAACGTGTGTGTGTACGCGCATTTGCGTGTGCGTGTACGTGTGCGTGGGCGCGTGCGCTCTTGTGTGCGTGTGTGTGTATCCGCAATAACTCAAGAAATTCTAATGGGAGAATTCCCAAATTTGACAATAATTGTTATTCAATAACATTTGAGGTGACATTAAATTTTGTGAAAGTGGTACTACCAGAAGAGACATAATGAATGAAAGAAGAAAAAAGGTACAATTTCGGGAAAAAGTTTTTGTTAAATTTCTGGACGATTATCAACGATTTATTATGAAAAAACATAACTTTAGGAAAAAAAAACTGTCTGCATGTAGTATCTCGATAGCAGCCTGTTACATTCCAAAAATCGCAGTAGGCATTTATTCCGTATAAAACTCCTTAACTATATGCAACTAACAGTACCTACTGTACTCGTAGTACCGCTACTTACTCCCAGTTGGCCCTCACGGTGAATATTTCCGCGCGAAATGCTGCTGACGTATTTTCCGTCCTCCGGAAGTTCGCCATTGTTGATTGCTTGACAGTGAAACGCACAAGTCGTACGGAGTGATTCTCAATAGACTAATCTGAAGTCATCCGCAAGGGATTTATGAGAAGTCATTCCAATTTTCGGTCTATTGTTTTGGGTCGCAGTGAGGACTGCGTAAGTGGTTAGAAGAGACCGATTTCTGGAAACAGGAGCTAAATACGATTTGTGCTAACTGGTAGCAGAGAGTGAGGTTACGCTTTGGAGAATTCCTGCACCCTCTTGGCTAGAGGTAAATAATTAAAATTTATAGTTTCGTTAAGCTCACGTGTTCAGCATGCCACTGGTTTTCCAGTAAGTAGCCGGTACAAAAAGTAACATGAAATATATTTCCTTAGGGTCCAAGGAAGGGTCCACGGAAGGGTCCACGGAAAGGTCCACGTAAGGGTCCACGGTAGATAGATGGTCCATTGTCCGCGTTCGGGACAAGACCACATACACAGAGTCTAGAGTCCTGTGCATCCGAGGGCGAAGCCTGCCTAATAGCTAGACGAAGTGCCGACCAGGACAAGTTAGTAGTGAGAGTGGTTAAAACGTTAGGGAAAAACCAACAGTCAGTGCGTAGCAACCCCCTAGTTTTTTATATATAATTTAAATTTTCTATATCTTTTTTTATCTTTATCTTTTTTTTTGTGTTTGGTGTATTAACAGAGATAACCTGGACCATTATACAGTGTGAGAGTACATGTAAACCCAGGGTGTGGCCACATTGTGGGTACTAAAGTGTTAGTATTCTTTCTTTTTTTTTAATTCATGAGTAACAGGTTATCCAATGTGAAACAGCATATGATTAAATTAAGTTCATTTTGCAATAATTGTTTATAGTTCTAGGCTGATGTCCCTAAGCAGCACCTTATTTTCTTTTATGTATATTTTGTAAATATAATCTATATATATTGGCAGTGAATTCGATATTTATTTTCCCAGCACCACCCAATAACGAGAACCAGTAAGTAAAGTAAGTTAGTAAAGATTATAATTATTATTCAGATATACTGGGTGTAACGCCCTGAGGTCTGAGCTAGTTTTATTTTGTCGGAGCACTCGTTGACTTATCCGGGCTAAGTAGTGCTTCGGCTTGCTACATCCCCACGCCCAGTAAGTTTTGTGATCATATACCCTACCTTTTGGGTAGGGGTAGGAAAAAGGGTAGCAAGCCACAGATTTTGAGACAAAGCTTTCAAATTTGGCACATATGTTCTAAAGGTCCAAGACAATAGGGAACTTGCACATTTTTTTTTACTTCATAAAAATGTTCTACAATACTAAAAAATAAGATATGCAAAATATGACGCCTTAATTCCCAATAATAAATTTGTTATAAATTATTAAAGTTTCACGAGCGAGCGACCCGTTTCAAACAGGTTCAAAAGCGCGGGAGTAATCGTGACATCACACCATACCACGACGGAGATCCCAGCACTCGACTGCTTGATTTCAGCCGTAAAAATACCAGCATCGCCATACATTTTAAGTGTATAGGTACTTAAAATGGAAACAAAAACTCCTTATTTTAAATATTGCATTGTACCGTTGTGTATGAATACTACAGTAAAAGTGCCAGATAAAATATTTATAATGTTGCCAGAAGATAAGATTCGTCGATCAAAATGGCTAAAAAGCGTGTAGAAGAAATGAAAAAAGACATTTCACAGAGCAGTAGGTCTCTACATGTGTGTGAAGATCATCTTAATGTAAGTACATTAAATACTATATGTCTATCTACTAGTTTTTCGCAGGCGGGCAATAAAATATTCCGAATTCCGAATTATTGAATTTTAATTAGGGTAGGATTAAAGAAAGAATGTGTATACAATGTTAGAAAATAAGATTAGTAGATAGAATGTAATTTACTGATACTAAGTAAAGGTAATTTCCTGGTGCGAAAGTAAACAGCTATTTATTATTATACTCTTCGCAAATACGATTACGAAGAGTATATTGCATTTGATCGGGACATTTCTAAAATCGTTAATATCGCTCGCAGAGAAAAAAATCATTTCGTTCGTCATCGAATTCTGAACAACTTTCAAAATGTCCGTCTGTTCATCTGTCCGTCCGTCTGTCTGTCCGTCACGTTTCTTGTAAGCACGATAACTAAAGAAAAAAAGTCCGCTCGAATTGAAATTTGGGTTATAAGTTAGTGTTAGCTAGAGGAAGAAATCCATTGTTTTTGAAAAAAATCAAATAGTAAATAAAAAAGTTATAGGACATTTTATTTAAAAATATGAATCTACAGAGGGTTGCAATTTTCAATGTGCTACTAAAATTGAAGTAATTTTCTAAAGACGCCAAAATGCTGTAAAATATACTACCAAAAATTGCGCCTACGCAGTCGGCATCATCGGGAGATGAAAGAAAAATTGAAAATTAAATATGTGATCAATATATTAGGTATTGTAAGAATGAATCTTAGTTTATACTATAAAATATACTGCCACGCGTTTCGCCAATACAGTCGGCACCATCGGGAGAGAAAATTAAATATGTAGTCAATACATTAGGTATTGTAAGAATGAAGTTTATAAGACAAACACAAGATTCTTTTCAAAAAACTGCGAAGAGTATCCTACAGAATGTGCAACAATTATATAAAAGTTCAATAACACTACTGTCTGCGAAGAATAAAATGTTTACCTCTAGTATATATAGTATATTGCAAATACCTTTCCCTTGTCCTTTAATTTATTCTATTCAAATCTTACATTTATCTATTATGTGAATGATAACACGACACAATCACTTATTTCCCTTGCCCCAAAACATAGTACGAAAATACCTACGATAGGTAATTATACATTTGCGCAACATTTCCTTTGCAGCAAATGTCTTCTATAGAGACACTTTACGCGTGTGTACAAAAAAAAAACACGAAAAATATAGAAGTGGCTGTTGTAAAGAATTACCCTAAATTCTTTCAAACATAAGACTAAGTCTGCTAAAAATGCTTAGTTGCGATTAAGCATTTTGTAGTTATTTCTTTTTATTCCGTGATCAAGTCATAACTATTTTATGTTTATAAATTATTACTAAAAAGCTAAAAAAATACATACTTCTCTGCCTTGACCACGCGGACCTCTCCAAGGGAAAAACGTTCACTATTTTGTATAAAAGAAAAAGATGCCACCATAAACATATCCACTTTAGGCAAATTATCAGATTGGCCCTTTGAAAAACCTTGATCAGTCATTTTAAAATATCTGTACAACTACAATAAGCGGTACTATAAAACACAATTATATATTTATATCAGAACAGTCACTAACAAATCAACCACAGTCTTATAACACCGGTAAACATCTGATTTTATTGCTTCCCGGCGCGACGACTACCGAATATGGTATGGTGTGACGTCACAGTCAATAGTAGCTCGTTTCGGGCCACTTCAATTTTATCGCTGTTTAGATCCTTTATACTGATCGCGTGGAATTAGAAAACATATTTTTTTATGAAGTACATGTTTTATTACAACGTTACGCTATGTTTTTTAGTATTATTTTTATTTTTAAAATTATAGGCAAGTTCCCTATTCGGTGATGAGCAAAATTGACCTGTTGAAAGGAGGTCAACGGGACCCAAACTTTTCCTTTTGTACTTGGTTTTACAAAAAAAATATATCCTTAAAAGATTATAAATCAGGTCTATTATTTCAAGCCAATAAAATGTATTTTCCAAGAACTTAAATAAAGCTGACATAAACAGAAATTCTGTACACATTTGACCCCATAAAATAGGGTTAGGTCTAATTTGATAGTTTGATATACTTATCAAATATCTAACTAAATTACAAAAATGTCAATATGTCAAAAAAGGAATTTTTAAAAAATATGGCATGAATTATTATTAACAGTATCGAAGGACGTTTATAATGAATTATTTTTAAAAATGTTAATGAAATATTTCAAGATCCGCTTTGAGTTTAAATCAAGAATTAAATTAAACACACACACGCACGCACGCACGCAACCACGCACGCACCCGCGCGCACGCTCGTACCCACACACTCACGCACCCACATACATATACACACACACGCACACACACACACACACGCGCGCACACACACACACACACACACACACGCACGCACGCACTCCCACACGCACCCACGCACGCAGGCACGCACACACACGCATGCACCCCACACACACAAACACACACACGCACGCACGCACGCATGCACGCACACACACGAAAATATGACGTTAACTACATTACTAGCTGGATTAGAACCAAAAATAGGGCAAATTGTAAGAGCCGAAAACACTTTAAATATGCTTGAAGCAATAAACCGTGTCAAAAGAGAACTCTAATTATCTTATTTTGAATCTCAAAAATTTACAAATAAAACAGTGAATAAACCTATATTACCAGAATTATCATGAATACCAGCCTAATTTTGATTACACGGATCAAAATAATATGTCAGAAAATTATCCCTCTAATTCTTATTACCCACATGAGAATTATACTGCTAATTCTTATTACGCACAGGAGAATTATACTGCTAATTCTCAAAACCTATATGAGGATTAGCTAATCCTCAGGATTTTTGGACAGGTCCGGAGTATCCCACGAATACTCTAACACAAATAAAACAAATATCACACCAAATACAAAACATGAATCTACGGGAGACGAACAAAGAACAACGCTTCATACTGTAAATTCAAAAAAATTTATATTATATTAAAGACTCCACCAACACTTTCAAAATTTGTATAGATACCGGTGCTGGAATTTCCATTTTTAAATGAAATACTTGTAAATCAAAAAGATATTCAAGGCATAACAGATCAAAAATTAATGATTAATGAATCAATTTTAATTCCATTTATGTCTAACGATCCTCACAAAGTGTACATTTATAATTTGGACATAGCTTTGGAGGACTTTTAGGTTCCGACTTTATAGAACATTACGAATATGTCATTGATTTTAAAAATAAACAAATAATAACCAATTTTACTTCTTATCCACTTTTTAAAGTAACAGAAAACTCACCAGAACCTGGACCTCCCGACTTATATCAAAATGAACTTCAAAACCCTATCCAAAATAAAATTTCGATCATACCTCGTACAGAAAAAATTTGTAAGTTAAAATGCCACCTTAAATTTAAACGTTGTATTGCTAGTGCAGGAAAACGAAAAGTCGTTTACCTAATGCACCTGTACAAATAAAAGAAAACGGTGAATTTCTAACATCAATTATTAATGCCAATGCCATTGCCAAACTTGTCGATTTTTCTAACATACAGCTTGAACCAGTGCAAAAATTCAAAGCGATCTTTAATTCAAATAGTTAAAATTTGGACCCACAAGTACAGATGGACAGAACATTTGAAATATATAAACCTGGCAAAATTAATAAAAACGCAGACGCATTATCTAGAATAAAAATAAATCATTTTTCGGATTGTCCCAAATTTTAATCTAAAATTTTAGCCACAAATGAGGATGATATAGACGACGATGAGAACACAAATAACGAAATTACGGACGAACAAATCGCTCACGAATTCGACACCTTTGTTAACCTATATAATACAAAATCACTTATTGATTACTCAAAAATTCAATTTACAAATAAACAATTATTGGATAAAGAAAATAAAAACATAATTACGTTCTCCAACAAACCTTTGTTAACCTATATAATACAAAATCACTTATTGATTACTCAAAAATTCAATTTACAAATAAACAATTATTGGATAAAGAAAATAAAAACATAATTACGTTCTCCAACAAAATAATTTAAAAGACTTCACAAAATCATCGAGGATATTTTCGAAAAAAAAACAGATTCTTATGACAGCAAAATTAATATTGTCTCTAGTCGAACAGTTAGAAACAGAAAATATTATATCCTTCCTTTACCATTGATCCCGCATCTGTAATAGAACATTTATTCGTAGCTTTATTCAAAAATCAAAATAATTTAGATCTTTCTAAAACGTATCACGTGGAAAACAATGTAGATTTGCCAATATTAGAAATCCTATCATTTATTTTCGCGAAGAAAAACCTAAAATTGGTTATCTGTCAAAACGTTATAAAAACTCCGGATGAAGATGAAATCCCAATTATATTAGACCAAAACCATTCCGGTAAAAATAATTTACATAGCGGAATAAACGAGACCATTCGACGAATTTCACAAAAATATAATTGGCGACGCTTATCTAAAGATGTCGAAAATTTCATAAAAAAACTGCGAAACTTGCTAAAAGTCCAAAGTTTGCCGCAAAAATTTATGTAACCCACTAGTAATTAAGTAATCACGGAAACACCAAGAACACCTAGACCGTATTAATATCGATATTTTTGAGATACCCACACGAAATCACGCCCTCACTATTCACGACGAATTAACTAAATTTACACAAGCTTTTGCAATTCCAGATAAAACCACTAAATCCGTTGTTTATACTTTGCTATTATATTTCCAACACTATGGTACACCTTTAAGGATACATTGTGATTATGGTCGTGAATTCGACAATATTTTATTAAGAGATCTTTGTACGTTATATGACATAAAATTAACATTTTCGAGTGTGGGACACCCACAGTCAAACGACTTATTGGAACGATTTCATGCAACTTTAGCAGAAATGATACGAGTTCACAAAACCAAAAATCCGAACGAACATCCGTTTACCATTTTGCTATATGCAGTAATTTGTTACAATAATTCGGCAAACAAATAGCATGGTTTTACTCCATACGTATTAGTCTTTGGTCACACATCAAATCGACCTCTCGAAACCTTGTACAATCAAAAAGAATTAATAACTAAATACGTCCGAGATTTAAATAATAGAATATCCCATTATTATAAAATAGCGCGTAGCTGCATTTAGAACAATAAAGAAAAAGCTAAAATACATTTTGGTAAACAAGTTCCTGAAAATCGTTATCAATATAATATCGGCGAAGTATATGTAAAAAAATCACAAATTAAAGACAAATTGCAGAATAAATTTAACGGCCCTTTTGAAATAACCGAGATTTTTCCAAATTCAGCAATTTTGCACAACCCTAATAATAATCAAACAACTAAAGTAAATTTCGACAGAATGAAACTTTATTCTGAAAGTTAACCTTGGTTTCAGGTTAATCATGCTGCTCGGATCAGCTACATTGGCAGTCTTCCAATATAAAATCACATCCATAAACAATACTATAGGAATTTATTATTATAAAACATCACACATGGTAATGACAAACGACAAATGGACATTATTGGCACATAAAAACGTTTCTTCCTTAAAACGAAATTTTGACAAAAATGACAAGATTTTTAGACACCATCATAACCACCCTCGTTCCCGCTATTTATAATATGAACACTTTTCTAAGCGAAGTTAAAACTCACCTTATTCTTCTAACACAAATTTCCAAAAGTATACAATCAAAATTTAACGAAGTTCATCTTGATACAAAACGCTAAAAACGCGGAATTTTAAACGGTGTAGGTACAATCTTTAAATCAATTTCCGGAAACTTAGACGCCGTAGATGGTGAATATTACACTAACTGCATCAATAAATTAAATAGAGACGAACGCGAATTAGAAAACTTGTTGAAAAGCTAAATTTCAGTAACAACGTCAATCATTAGAAACTTCAACTTGACCATTCAGAAATTACAAATTGACGAAGAAACATTTAACAATCATATCAAAGAAATTGAGGATGCTATCTTAAATACGCAACATGATATACAAATAGTTAGAACAAAATTAAAATTTCTAGAATTTGTGAACAATTAATGGATAGTTATTCGTACATTGAAAATGATCTGAACGATATTCTAAATTTGATAACATTTGCACACTTAAAAATTATTCATACTTCTATCATTACTCCGGATCATTTAATAAATTCATTACAAATTTCACAAAATTTGCAGAAAAATAATAATTTGCCACTTCCGATAAAATTATCAAAAGTTGCTCAATATTTGGATATTCTCGAACTCCGAGCATTTCAAACTGATTCTAGTTTATTTTTTGTTTTAAATATACCATTGGTAGACCCCCAAACCTATACAGCTTATCAATTATATCATATTCCGATCTTGGATAATAGGACTGGGTTGCACCATATTTTGTCAGTCTCTCAAAAATATATCGCGAGAGATGATGATTCTTTGATGTTCATACTTATTCCGGACTTGAAATAATGTCGAAAACATTGGAACCAAATTATGTTCAAACTTGTTCGCGTACCTGACAGACGACACTACTATCTGCAAAGCTAGGCTTTTCAAAAAATCTTAGGGTCCTACCTGC
>JANEYF010001093.1:337500-355000 GCA_029963845.1 Rhamnusium bicolor
TTATTGTCTTTTTTGAGTTTTGTCCACTATTTCAACTCAGCTACACCGTGCTGATGAAGATCAATTAGTCAGAAACACGTGTCCACGGTTTGCATCCTTCTACCATTTGCAATTTTTGCATTTTCCACTATGCATTTTTTTTATGCGGGCGCGTACCCATTAATTCATATTGTTTTATATATATATATATATATATATACATATATATATATATATATATATATATATATATATATATATATATATATATATATATATATATATATATATATATATATATATATATATATATATATATATATATATATATATATATATATATATATATATATATATATATATATATATATATATATATATATATATATATATATATATATATATATATATATATATATATATATATATATATATATATATATATATATATATATATATATATATATATATATATATATATATATATATATATATATATATATATATATATATATATATATATATATATATATATATATATATATATATATATATATATATATATATATATATTGGCTATCGATCCATCATGATTTGAAGGTGTAATTCAATGCAGGTCGGGGTATTTGCCCGCTGAGTAGTTGTTTCCTTCAAATCATATTTAATCACATTAGTTTAGTCCACCTGGGCTAGGGGTCGCCGCTCTCGGTACTTGCTGTGATGCAAATCGCTATCCACCACAGAGACATCGAGGATGTCAGTCGGATAGTAGCAATCAGACCATATGAGAAGTTTCATACCTCTCACCACTATTCACTTCACCATAGTTAGTATATAACTAGCAGGTTGGCTACTATCATTTGTCTGTTCCATAACCTATGGCATACTGAAGAGAACAAATAAGTTCGAAATCGATCTATGTCTGGTTAGGAATTGACAAATGATATTGGCTATCGATCCGTCATGATTTGAAGGTGTAATTCAATGCAGGTCGGGGGTATTTGCCCGCTGAGTAGTTGTTTCCTTCAAATCATATTTAATCACATTAGTTTAGTCCACCTGGGCTAGGGGTCGCCGCTCTCAGTACTTGCTGTGATGCAAGTCGCTATCCGCCACAGAGACATCGAGGATGTCGGTCGGATAGTAGCATTCAGACCATATGAGAAGTTTCATACCTCTCACCACTATTCACTTCACCATAGTTTAACTAGCAGGTTGGCCACTATCATTTGTCTGTTCCATAAACTATGGCATACTGAAGAGAACAAATAAGTTCGAAATCGATCTATGTCTGGTTAGGAATTGACAAATGATATTGGCTATCGATCTATCATGATTTGAAGGTGTAATTCAATGCAGGTCGGGGTATTTGCCCGCTGAGTAGTTGTTTCCTTCAAATCATATTTAATCACATTAGTTTAGTCCACCTGGGCTAGGGGTCGCCGCTCTCGGTACTTGCTGTGATGCAACTCGCTATCCGCCACAGAGACATCGAGGATGTCGGTCGGATAGTAGCATTCAGACCATATGAGAAGTTTCATACCTCTCACCACTAATCACTTCACCATAGTTAGTATATAACTAGCAGGTTGGCCACTATCATTTGTCTGTTCCATAACCTATGGCATACTGAAGAGAACAAATAAGTTCGAAATCGATCTATGTCTGGTTAGGAATTGACAAATGATATTGGCTATTGATCCATCATGATTTGAAGGTGTAATTCAATGCAGGTCGGGGTATTTGCCCGCTGAGTAGTTGTTTCCTTCAAATCATATTTAAAAATATATATATATATATATATATATATATATATATATATATATATATATATATATATATATATATATATATATATATATATATATATATATATATATATATATATATATATATATATATATGTATACAATATATTATGTGCATATGTATGTATGTATTACTATTTGCATATTTCTTACATTTCTTATATTATATTGTATTTGGTCATTTTTTACTTGTGTAAATACTTTTGTATTATTAGCACCAACAAATATTATTGTTTCTGTAATGACTACATTGAAATATTTGTTCTGAGTTCTATATAAGTTACGCTATTTATTTCTTACAATATTTGACGATGATGATTATGTTGACAAAAAAACCAAATACCTCATTAGGTAAGCGCGACTGAAATTTTTTTAAAATTTTTTAAATATTATAGTTATTATATTTTTTAATGCTTTTACATTCATTGTTCACTTTTTTATTGTAAGTGAGATTAGGGAATTTATGAAATTTTAAATTTTTCTCAAAATGTTAGCATGTTTTCGTTTTTCAAAAATTTTTTGGTATATTTTTATCTATTAGATTTATTAAATTATGTAGAAAATATTTGCTATTTGTTGTAGTCCTGAAGAAGACAATAAATACTATCGAAACGTTGACTTCATGAGAAATTCAGGTTTTCTTACATTTCCATCCAATTTCCGAGAAAAAAAATATCAACAGATTGAACAGTGGTAGATACGAAAATTTCATTAGATATTATAATAATTATTATTATTATAGGGGGTGAAAATTCTGACCGTGGTAGTTATTTGAATAAGTGGTTTTTCTTTTTATAAATCATGCTTTTTTTCTATCTTTAATACGATATGAAGATTATTGCTACAATTTTGATGTTCAGAATTTATCTAAAAATGATGTCTAAATTAAAGTAAGGAGCTTTATATTTTTCTCCTCAATAATTTTCATTAAAGAAATTTTCAAAATCAACAACCTTTTTTTAATTTCTTTATTTATTAATTTCAGTTCTTGTCGTATCATATTTCAACTGACATTTCCAACTATTTTATTATTTTCATTGTTAATTTCATTTTTCTTGTCTTCACAATTTTAACTTTATAAGTCTTGCTTTGGTGAATTATTCTTCCCTGTCGCATTATTATATCATATTTACACCATCTTAATATTTCTTATCATTAATTTATTTTCTTTTACTTCACAACACGTATTTACAAATAAATATCTGAACTTTGAATCAGTCTATATAATGGTGCTCTTACTAAATTTCGATAGGGGCCATCGTTTTGGAGTTACTTGTAATTTAATACTCCCACAAATCATGATATATGGTTAAAAATTTGACAAAATATGTAACATTATGAAATTAATAAATGGCCCAAATTTAATTTTTGCAACTTAAAACGTTTCGAATTTATTGGCAAATAACCATGTTGTACTTACCACTTTTAAGGGGTTATGAACTGATTTAAGGCAAATGTTTATATACAAAACAACTTTTTTAGCTATCATCCCCTTGAGGAAAGTACTTAATTATGGGACACCCTGTATAATATACATTAACATTTATACTTAATTAGATATTGAGGTTCAAATTTAAAATAACACTAATATATCTTTTCAAAACAAGATCATCTATGAAAACAAATAAAAACATAAACAATTTATTTATTTCATAAATTAAAGCAATTCCATGTTGTAAATGATTCACAACAAATGGTCAAAGACATTACCATTTTGCTGTGAACAGTGGCGAAGACGTTTAATCAAATTTTCTCTGCATCTGCTTAAAATAATGGGGTTGGTAATTCTATTTCTTGTTGAATTTTTAATTTGATTAAACTCCCTTTACCTTTGTTTGCACAATAGTAATGTTTTCGAATATTTCTTGTAAATAAAATACACAGAATCGTTTTAACTTCTGTAGTAATACATTATTTAAATGTTAATATTTGTGTTCATAGATGACTGTTTTAAAAGACATATTGGAGTCATTTTAAAATTAAATCCGATTATCTTATTAAATATAAAAGATAATGATAACATATTATGCATTGCTGAATTCGGAAAAAAATTTTTTTAAACTGATCTAAATATACAGGGTGACACTTAAAACAAAAAAAATTGAGGTAATTTTCGATTAAACCGGAAGCGAAAAATATGTATGTGATACTCAATTATGAGTGGAATAGCACATGTCTATTTCCAGATTAATATACAGGGTGTCACTTTTCGTATTTTTCAGCCATAACCTTTTTATTTCATATTCAACTGTTTTTTTTTTATTTTCGAATTCGGATTTTTTCAAAACAAATATATGTACAGTTTTTTTTCTAGGTCAAAAGTGCAGAGTATCCCAGCTAAGATATCACTCGCGATTTTCTCAGTAATTTCAACACAAATTCGTAATTCAAAAACTAGTGTTATGTAGTTGTGATGTTTCTAACCGTTCGAAATGTTAATTGCTCTTTGATTAAAAAAGATTTTGTAACCAGACAACAATAATTTTACGTGAACTGTTGCAATTATTGCCTTAGTTTGACACCCATTTGGCCTTAATAAGGGTATTTATTCTAACACAAGGCGCCTTGATCACAGCTAACCGCGATGTCACTTAAAATACGTGCTGTATGGTAGGTATGTGGATAGAGTCGAAGAGATATTATTATTTCGAAAACGGTTAGAGAGATCACAAAAGGGTTCATGCATTTTTGATACATAATTGAATGTTCTATTGAATATATCCAAAATATATTGGAAGATTTAAAAATGTTGGAAGAAAAATTAATTTCCGGCCAAACCGAAAGTGATATGAAAACTGAATATATGGAATTTGTTCCAGTCATACCCTATAACAAAAAACATAATAATCCGCCATTTTGATCTTTTGATAAAAACCGTTTTTTCGGCTATAACTTTTTTGTTTGATGTTCAATTGTTTCTTTGTTGGTCTCATCGGATTCCTTGGAGAAAACTACATCAGATTAGTTTTTGAACTACGAATTTGTTTTGAAAATTACCGAGAAAATCGTGAATGATATCGATCCACGATAACATTCAATTGAGTAAAATTTTTTGAAATTTTAAAAACTAATATGTTAATGTAAGCATACGGATATCACGTGATGACATTTATATGACAAATTTCTAACTCATAGTAAGCATAAACGATTACCACAATCGATTTTTTTAAATATGACCTCTAAGAAGAAATTTTTTAAAATAAGATGTGATATATGTGAGCTAGGTTCCACAAATTTGATATTCATACATACACAATTTGAAGTATTTCGCTAAAGATCATAGTTTTTTAAGAAAAATTGCTTAGAGGTCATCCTCAAATGCCTGTGAGATATTTCGAAATGTTTTTGAATTTCTTTTACGGATTTTTTTTATTTAAGAATGTTTTAGAAACCTACATAACTTAACTGTTGTTTAATCACATTAAACTTAAATGTAAAATTTTTCGAACATCTGCAATATGTTATAATATTAACATAACTTTACAAACGAAAGAAAAGTTATCTTCACAACTTTATTTAAAGAAGATTTGTAGATAAGAAGAAAACAAAATCTACTATTTGTAGCTGCAATCGAGTTACAACGTCGCATGCAGCATCTTTGCTTTTATCTTAATAAAAACTCCATAATTTTAATTGACATATTTAAAAAAAATTCTGTGTATCTTCGCAATATTATTGTCATGTAGAAATTGGCTTAGAAACGGAGAATTATAATTAAATATAATTGTGCTTAAATTTACTATAAAAAGTTTTTTCTACTGCTTTTTCAATAACGACTTGTAGTTTAATTTTTAGTATTTTTTTTAAGTTATTGATATACTTAAAGAAAATCATCCAAATAGTAAAGCGGTGAAGAAGTTGAACTTCGAAAATACTAAAGAAGCTGAAAATGTACTATGAATGTAAAGAAGAAGACATTTTCCAGACAAACAGTAGTTTACTCAAATTTCAAAACATCGGTATCCATTCTGTTAACCATCTTGATCTCTTGCAAATGGTTACATCCAATACTTATAGAGTTACCGAGTAATCAGATGAGTACACATATTTTAATAGATATTAAAATCTTCGATCATATCATCATTACTGATGATTTCTTGTTACTCCGTCATTTGCAGCCATTTCTCGTATGGCATTTTAAGTTAGCCAGTGGAATGATTTTGATCCTTGTATTGATCATATCAGTTTCTTAAAGCTTACGCTATACACAAAATTGAAATCATCCATTATTCAATGACAACTAAGAATACAATAAATTTTGAAAAATTAGGTTGAAAACTGTTTTAACCTAATAATATTTTTCATCTAAAATAAAGTTCATTTTAACATACTTGATTTAATTAGACATGCGTCGACTTTCTATGTGGAATTTCTATCCTAATAACATAATTAGAGGAAAATGTTGAAAATAATATCATTTGAATTTACATAATAATCGCGTTTGTAAACTTAATAGCTAAATTTGTTGTAGTTGACAAAATTTGTAGACTACATAATGTCAAATTACTAACAAATAATTATTAACTTTAATGATGTACATAAAGAAAACAACATACAGGTTGTGTAAGCAGACATCATTTCGAAATAAAATTTTAAATTGTGCAGAATACCAGTGATGAAAAACCACTCAAAACTCCGCGTTATGTCGATGATGTAGGCCGAAATCGCGTATATGGGGCACGCAGTGACTCCGCCACGTAACGGTAGGTCCTGTAGTTGGTATCAGGAACCTCTATATGCAAAACACAGATACGGTAGATCAAGTCAGCTCGGCCGGCAACTCAGTGTGTCTATGTTCTTATAGAAGACACTATTTCCCTGTTCGGTAGTAATGATTTGGGCTTTCAGGTGATTTAACTGAAGCTCAGTGACTGGCTATCAGCACCTCGCTCAGTGTCAAACAGAAGCCCGCTTATTCAACGATTTTTTTAATAGCCATGAGCGCTCGAATCCTATTTCCACAGTACTGCTGGATGATATGCATCACTTGTCAGATGTGATATTGCCTTCAACTTTTCTACACGACACCACGCCGCCGGGTCGATTATGAGAGACCCGTTCTCTGTTATTTGGAATTAAAATTGTTGGGTTCTCAGGATGGTGAGTCTCAAGAACCCACGGCCGATATCTATCAGATAGAGTTGCCTCTGCCTCTCCAGGGTGCACCGCGTGGAGATTGTCGGTTCAGTTTTGCAGCCCTATCCGTCTATTATTATTATTACTTTCTTTTGAATTTCCAACATCGTATAGCCCTCTTATTGCCTCCAAGTCTCACGAGAGTCATACCGACAAATAACCATTGTTACTTCTCATATTTCGCAGGACTAGGTGCTGTATATCTCAGAACAATGAGTCCCAAACGAAAATAACCTAAGATGATTGCTCTCCGTATTTCACCTGTTAACTATTCGTCATATTTTTGGCCTGCCGATCAATTCCGAGGGCAGCGTATGCGTATACCTCCCAGTACATGGATTTTTAAGACGACCATCTTTACTAACCTGGGTATAGACTTGAAACTCGTATTTGAAGACTGAAATATTTGGTTATATTCCCCTATGTCAAGCTTTGATTCGACTGACACTCGGGAACCAGTATTTTCAATATATATATATATATATATATATATATATATATATATATATATATATATATATATATATATATATATATATCACTTCTTCTTCTCGACAACGGACTCAATGTCTCAAGGGACGTAAGGTACTACTGCAGTCTGATCTACTCCATATGAATGCCATGGAAGTTAATAAAACAATTTTAATGTCTTGTTATATTTGTGGACTTCTGCAGTTGGTATCAGGAATCTTTACACCGATCATGTCACTAGGATAGACCAAAATGTTGATGACATTGTCTTGAAAGATCACAATAGATTCCCTAGTTGACCTTACAAAGACGAATATTAATCTTGTCGGAAAAGCTCAGCGCTCTATCGTAATTATCGTGCAACGGTTTGCTGCCGGAACAAGTTTTTTCTGGCTAGCAATCCTAATTTAGATGGTGTTCAGTGACTGCCAGGCGGCCACGCCTGGTGTCGAATATAAGACTACGTTCATCTATGGCTCTTTGTGCTTGAACATGAACGAGAGCGAATTTTGTGAACCGCAAGAGAGTATTCGAGTGCCTGAAGATACTCCTCCATTCACATAAATAGATGGTCTTATCGCTCCAGTTGCAGGGTGGATCGTATTGGTATCCATGGGTTCAGCGAAGCTCGACAGATAACGGCAACATTGAGACGCAGAAGAGGATGAGACTCATTAAATCACCCTGGAAAAAATGATCTCCTAAATGCCATCTGCTCTATTGTAATACGTTGTTCACCTGATGTTATGGAGAAGCGAGTCCTCCTGATCGACAGCAGCTATTTAGTGCATCTCACTAATGGTGCTGGTATCGCAAGACATTTGAGCAAGTGTAGTAATAGCTAATGAGATGTTATGTCAAACGCCTTACGGCAATCAATCGATTCTGGTTATATTACATTGAATCCTGTGTAATACAGCGACCTAACAACAGGTTTTCCTTACAACTTGCCAAGTAGATAAGGCCCCACCAGGGCCACCCCCTCCACTTTACTTTTAAGTACAAGGTGAATGTTCTGATGGTGAACCATCATCAGGTGAGGAGGATAACATGTGCTGTCTAGACAACATCTGGACATAGCAGATAGTATGCGTCATATAGGGGTATGCGGGAAGAGGAGATGTGATGAGTCATACTAGACAGATGATAAAACCATTAAGAGGTATGCGGTACAGAATGCTAATAGCTTTCACCATATGTGCGTAAGAGTTCGCAGTTTTAGCGAATAAAGTTAAATTCATACATTCTCTTGTAACAATGTGCTTAAAATAAATAAAATATGGGCGTTATCAAGCAATGTGCAACACAAAGAAATGACATCCTTGGGAACTGATTTTAATTAATTTCAAAGAAATTAAGGATGTTATCAAGCAATGTACAAAATGCATACACAAAGTGCAGTTATATGTTTTTTTTTCTGCTTCCCACTAATAAATTAATGCATAAAGCTTGAGAAAGTTTTCTCTTTTATATGTATACAACGAGCAAGTCAGCCACACCCTATCAAAAAAAATAATACATTTAAATGATAAATTTAGTATCTATAAAATATTAAGAAAATAAATATTAAAAACATTTGTTTAGAGGCAAAGAAATAAAATAATTACGAATAATATTTTTCAAATCCCAAATCTTGCATACTAAAGTCTAAACAATTCAGTAGCTGGAGTTATTAGAAAATAGATCCTTATTGAAATTTATTAGATTGAGTAAATATTATAACATAAATACATTACACCCCAGTAATTTTCCACATGTAGGGAAAGGTTCATTTCGCTCGATATAACATATTTAAATAATAGATTTAAATAATTCTCCGTTATTAAACTTATTCAGATAACCTGCTGCTAATAAAAATCACACCATAATATAATTTACCATCTTGAAAAAAACCCCTACATTTAAAGACATAACATCTGTACAAATTTGAATTATATTATCAACCATAAAGTGACCCATTCTTCTATTCAGTTCAGTTTATATTTAAATGAAAATAAAATCTGTGTATAATTTAGTTTACTTGAAAATGTTTGAATAGGATGAAACTAGTTGTAAAATAACAAAGTGAAAATTAGACAAGTAATAAAAAGTGTTTCTAATTTTTTAAATTAAGATTTTTACATGTTACGTGTTAGATGATGGCACAGTAACGTATATATTACCTATTTCGGGCACAATTGAAAGTATAAAAATACCTAGCAATATCGCAATGTTTTTTAACAATGCTAATTATAATCCAGATAATAAAAACCTCAGTAAAGGAGATGATCTTTCATTTTCACTTCCCACAGTAGACTCAAAACCACCACTTTTTGTAGAAATCGTGTTAAAGAATTGCATAAACCAGCCAGGAACATTTTTCGAAGAGGACATGTAATTGTAAAACGATTAAACGATCTAATCCAGGCTGATTTAGTAGAAATGATTCCATATGCGAAAAGTAATAGAGACTATATTCTTATTGTTATAAATGTATTTAGTAAATTTGTATGGGCTCATCCTGTTAAAAGAAAAAAATCGCAAAATGTAACAAATGCTATGCAAACAATTTTACTGAAAATGAAAACAAAACCAAAAAAATCTTCAAACGGATATGGAAAAACAATTCTATAATAAAGAATTTAAAGAATTAATGAATAAATTTAAAATTAACCATTACAGTACATATTCCAATTTAAAAGCTAGTGTGGTGTAACGGGTAAATCGCACCTTAAAAAATTTAATATGGCGACAATTTAGTTTACAAGGAAACTACAAGTGGTTAAATGTTTTGCTGGACATGATTTTTGTAAATGATTGCCATTAATTATATTTAACTTCTTGTATCATGTGGCGAAGAAAGACGAAAAGTATTTATTACAAAATGTCTATAGCTATTTAAAGACAAGAGATCCACGAAAACAAAAATTCAGCTTAGGTGACTTTGTAATAATACGCAAATACAGAGAAGCATTTACAAAGGGATACACACCAAACTGGTTAAATGAAGTTTTTTAAGATATGTAAAGTACGGAATATTAATCCGACCACCTACTTCTTGGAAGATCAAGAAGGAAACCTAATTAAAGGTTTTTATGAATACGAAATTCAGAAAGCAAAGTATCCCGATGAATATCTTGTTGATAAGATTTTACGGCGAAAAAGAAGCAAGCTCTATGTCAAATGGCTCGGGTTAAACAGCAGCTACAATTCATGGATAAATAAAAATGAGTTAGTCTAATGTAAACAAACATTTTATGTATTACTTAAATAAAATAAGTTATATTTACTACTTTTTTTATTTCATTACAAAATACATTTATTAAATTATAAACCTTTCATTAAAAATTTTATATCTATGATTTTTATCTAAAATATTGTCAAGACACTTTGATATTTTATCGATTCTTCTATGAAAACGTAATCTGTCCACTGCCGAGTATTCTCAATATTTTTTTAGATGAATTATATGCATGGCTCCATGTTTTGAGATGATGAATTTGATTATGTTTTTTGTTAAACGTGACTTTTTTCATTATACTATTACACATTCCTTTTTGAAATTTTCCGGATGTATAAAATTTAGTTCCAAAACCATACAATTATTTTTAGTATTTGGATTGTCTTCTGGTTTAAGTATATTTAAAGCATTCACAAAAACATCACCAACTTGATTTTGCAAACTTTTCTGTAATATCTTGAAATAATTTACAAGTTGTTGTTTTTTTATCATTTCTATTCTGTACTTCACAAGTGCTAGTATTTCCCATAAACAGCATACTGTTTCATATCCCAAAAATATGTGTAAGTACTTTCCTGCGAAATCTTGATCACTCGGCCTTTTGAAAACTGATCGAAATTTATAGAAAAGTTATTCTCATGTATGACATCTGCTTCTTCACTGTAATACAGGATAATTCATTATAGCTCCTTGATGAGACAGAAACTTCTTCCAGTCAGTTTCACTGCAAATCCCTTGATCACTTTTGTTTCTTGATATTTTAACACACGAAGCAAAACCAAAGTCACATGAAATTCCAACCGAAACAAATTTACTCTCGGATTTATTTAATTTATATCTTCACTCACCAAGGGTTATATACGCTAATCCCCCACCAGATTTATCAGATATTGGTGGAGGGCTGCATGTGACATCTGTTTGCCAGATGAAAACATCTGTTCGACAAAATTTACCAGATGTGTAGGCTAACTTTCTAGACAAGTAAATAAATCAGGTGTGCTATCTGGCTGCCAGATGAGTTTAGCAGATGTTACCGTGGGAATAGCTGTTTACATTGGTTCCCATGATCTGATAGGCAGATGTTTTATGACTCCTTGTCTAAACATAAATGTCATCTGTTCACAGTCATGTATATGATCCATTATGTTTTGTTTGTAGTGGGAGAATTTGCTTTTAAATAGCGGGGTTTTATCAGATTATTTAATAGTATATATTTGTTCAATTATAGTTAACAACTGTGAGTACCACTGACTGCGAATCTTTGGACAGTGATGATATTCCAAGTTATAATCCTTTGTAGGATATAGAAACAAAAAATATTTTGAGAAGTGCTCATTCGGTGATTGGAAAGTCTAAAAAAAGCTAAAAGGGCATTCCGACTAGCGGAGAGAGAAAGATGACGTAAGTTAGACGAAGAAGAACTTACCTCAAAGGCGAAAGTTGAAATAGAACACGGCGTAGAAGAGAACTTATAAATAAAGGAGTGACCGTCCTCGACTCAACATGAAAATTGAAGAAAATTTATTTTCTGATGATAAAAGCATATAAGAAGATGGGGAAATTGATAATAAAGTAAATAAAAGAGTATCTATAAGTAATTTAAATTTTTTAATTTATAACTCTCATCAGAAAGTATGTGTTACTCAATACATATTAGTTTCGGGTGATAGTAATCTATATTTAACATGTTACTATGAAATAGTTTCAGACTTGGACTTAAACATTGAAGGTCAACATATTACTCAACACTTTACCGGTAGTGTCAATGAATTAATTCAAAAATGTGTTATTTGTATATAACATATAACAAATTTATAGTATAAATTTATATCAATTTTGCTAAGTGGAATTTTGTATGTTGTGTAATCATTGTACTCAACAGTTAGAAATATACACTACACTCCTGGTATATATGCTAAATATTTGTTATTTATTTAATTTAACACCCTGTAATAACTCATTCTTTATAAATCATTTTAATCAAATAAACCAATAGTATTAAAATAATATGTATATTTTAATTCATACCACCCACTACAGTAATCAGTTTACAAACATGATTTTTGTAAATGATTGCCATTTATTAAAGACAGAAATAATGTCTTGCGAATTGGGAAACATATGCATAAATTACATTAGTTATATTTAACACCTTGTATAACAGTTACCAATTCAGCAGTATTTACTTTTATTAAAATAAATAATGCCACCTCCCTCATAACATAACTTTATATTCAGTTTTAAAACATGTGGTGACATCTACATCTACATCTACAGTTTTAAAATGAGAGAATAAACAAAAAAGGGTATCTGTATTTTAATACAATATTTAATAATTACTGGTTGCGTAATTTCAGCGATAGAATTGAGTATTTATGACATTTAAAAAAAAAGGAGCAAATGTGCTGAATTTCAGTTTATTTAATAACAATTCAAGGTGTGGCATTAAATGCGTTATACATATTTTTTTTGGTATATTTTCTAATTGAAATGTTTGTAAAATTAAATTTTTTGTTGCCCTAGAAGTGTGGAGTATTATAATTAAAGTTTTCTTTAAATTGTTTATTCTTAAACAGGTCGGGCAGGTTTTTAAATTATGTTTATCTTATCTAAGGTGTTTAGACAACAATCTCGTAAAATATAAGGATATATAATTTAGCCCTGCGAAAAATAGTTTCGTAGATTTTTTGTAGTGGTGAATTTTTTGCGTAAAATTGGGTAAATAATTTTTTTCAGTACAGTATTTTTTTTAAGGTCTGAATTGTTTAGACTGTAGTAAGCAAGATTTGGGATTTTAAAAATACTATTCGTAATTATTTTAGTTCTTTGCCTCTAAACAAATGTTTTTAATATTTATTTTTTTAAATGTTTTATAGATACAAAATTTATTATTTAAAGTACTATTTTTTGGTTAACTTGCTCGTTATATACAAATAAAAGAGAAAACTTACTCAAGCTTTATGCATTAATTTATCAGTGGAAAGCAGAAAAAAACATACATCTGCACTTTGTGTATGCATTTTGCACATTGCTTGAAAACATCCTTAATTCATTTGAAATTAATTACACATCCTGTGAGAAACAGCAGTTCCCATGGATGTCATTTCTTTGTATTGCACATTGCTTGATAGCGCCCATATTTTATTTATTTTAAGCACTTTATTTATTTGTAATTTTTGGTAGAATATGGCCCTTTTTTCAATTATAGTCCGGTTATGTTACAAGAGCTTGTGTGAATGTAACTTTATTCTCTAAAACTGTGAACTCTTTAGGCACATGTGGTAAAAGCTATTAGCATTCTGAATCTTTCCCATGGTACCATATATTTGAAACAGTCAACAATGCTAACTAAATAAAATGTTTTCAGAAATATAATTCCCTATGTAAATAAAACATAGATTAAAAAAAATTATTTTTTGATTTTTAGAATATTGTTTTTTGTCTCGTTATTTATCAAAATTATTTATTAAACATTATACAGGGCATAGAGAAATTACTTCAGTCTTTTAAATGTTTCAAAGCTTTAATTCTGTAATAAATTAAAAATACTTTTGCGCGGTTATTCCCAAAATATGTTTGCCCCATCAAATCCAAGCTATTTTTTCATACCAATATAAGTTTGTTTAGAAAATCATACATGTTTTTTTTTAAACAAATTGTACCTCATATAATATTCTGGTTTCACTAAATCTTACGAAGATGTTATATACAGGACGTTATTATAATATACCGGGCGTACACTGTAATTCCAGATGCGTCTCGGACATTCTCACACGTACATATCAGATGTGCACCAGATGTTCTCATGGTAATAGCCATTTGCATTGGTTCCCCGGTCAGTTACCCGCATATTCGCTCCCCATAACATTTGCTATGTCTGGATGTTGTCTAGACAGCACATGTTGTTCTCCTCGTACCGCATATCCCTTAACGATTTTACCATCTGTCTAATATGACTCATCACATCTCCTCTCTATGCTCAGATGTTGTCTAGACAGCATATGTTATCCCCGTCACCTGATGAAGGTTCAACCTCAGATCATTCACCTCGGACTTAAAGAAAGTGGAGAGGGGTGGTCCTAGCGGGGCCTTATCTACTCTGCTATGTCTCCCACACACTGTTCGTCTATCTGTTAGAATACCCGATCAATAGTCCTCAGTGTCATAGCATACAAGATACGTGTAAATATCGTGTAGCAGCAGTTGTGCCAAGTGATCGGCCTATAATTTATCATGTCAAAAAGATGCCCTTTTTGGGGATATACTCAGTTCGTCTCTTGACAAACCAGTTTGGAAATTGATGTTCCTCTATCAAAGATGAATTAGAGATCTGCTTTCTTCCACTGCCAATTGTTTATACCGCCTTGGCCTGGGGCAGCGAAGTTTTTTAGTATTAGCAAAAAACTTGTTCGACTTCGTACTTACATTTCCTCTGGCTGTTCAAAAAAGTCTTTTGCAAAGAGCCTCGAGGTGTGCAATTGATGAAATGTCACCTTTGAATGGACGCATAATTTCGTAGATTCTCTACCACTATTCGCCTTTTCAGCGTTTTCTTGATAGCTATATACACTCATATCTTCTCTTGATAGTGCTGCATCACTGTCAGATTTCGAATATGGTTTTGCCGTCATAGTCAGGCTGTTGTGCTGAACTTTATCTGTGTATGCCTTTGCTGATGTTATATTTGCCACCACATTCTGGATCCGAGGAGCGGGTTGTCTAGCTGAATTTGTCTTTTGCTCAAAATTTTATATACGATGCTTAGCTTTCTCAGCACTGCTTTGCTTGACTTCACGCAGAACGAGTTGCTTTGCGGCGTTATACGTAGCACAATTAATTTTCCAGATGTCTGTGTCTTCTGCAATTTTTTCATGGATAACCTCGCTTATTTCAGCCTGGTCTTGTAAATTTAGAGAAGTTTTGGCGTTAAAGCTTACCCTCGTTATCGAGATATTATCCCAATCAGATGTCCACATAAATTATTTTAGTGGCCCAAGTTTGTCACATAAACTGAAGGAAGAAGTTTTGACTTTATGACACAGATGACTATTAGTCAATTTAACCATTTTATTCACTTACATGTGCAATTCTTGTAGTTAATTCTACACTAATTTTAAAAATTGCAAATAAGGTTTTTTTAACATATTAATATTACATATATTAAAAATGTGACGATATTTGACTCGTTTTTATACATTGTAATTTTTATTAAAATTACCGCTTGTATGTATTTCACTTTATATGAAGTTAGATTTATTTAAAGCAATAGATCATATTAATAAAAAATCAAAATTATTTTTAAAAAAGTTTCAATTATTAGTTTATATATTGTTTTCAAATTTATTTAACTAAATCTCATTTACATTTTTTAGACAATATACCAGATTATTTAAGCAACTGTGAAGTAACGTTTGCATTGTAACGTACAATAATGCAAACGTTCTATTCTTGTAATTATTGTCAGAATAGAACCCTTGGTTCTATTTCGACAACTATAATCTGCAGTAATAAAAAATGTGTAAATATGATATAACTGTTTTAATTTGGTTATATAATTTAATTATAAAACCACCAATTAAAAAAATAAATTAAATTAATATTGAAGATAATTGTAATGTTAATAACAAGAACATCATACTTAAATATTTTGCATGTATAGCAGATAGCTACTAATTAATTTAATCTATAATAGAGAATGTGTTCATAACCACATTTCCTGTTGCAAAGCTTTATTTAAATTGGATTTTGTAGCTAACTACGTAATGGTGTTGTATCAGATTACCCATTGAGAAAATTCTATACTCTAAGACTAAATATAATGGCTTATAAATAGCTTTCAGCAGAAATATTAGCTTTATGAAGTACTTCCTTTAAGTTATTATTAAAATCTCCTGGGAGCTGCAAGTAGGATAATGTGAAACGTTTAAATAAATAGAATCAAATTTAAGTCACGCTAGCTTTAATTCACCAACTAATTACATTATTAGTGATTAGTAATCATTAATGAATAGAGTCAAAAAATCAGCAAAATCTCCAACATAACTATAAACAATTCTAAATCAGTTCAAGCCAAAATTTCCTGTTGATTTATTAAATACAAAAAATATAAGTGCAATACACTGCTTGTACAAAACGCATAAAATATAATTGAATAATCATGCAAAGAATTGATGAAACAGACATTTTTATTTTAGTACAAATGTGTTTGTTCAAATTATCATACTCAACATGCAGATAAAATTTTTGAATTAAAAATATTGCATGCAAATTAAAAAGTTTTAACCAATATACTGTTTTTAAAATATGGCGAATGCGCCGAGAAAATTTCTATTTGCAAATCCCTTATATTCTATAATTATTATAACTATGATCTAAATCGGCTCAGTAATATGAAGAACAATGAAGTGTGCTTCCATCCAGACCATTTGATCTTCAATTTGAATAAGAGAAACCGCAGTGAGTAGTTGTCAACCAGAATCTGAACATGACAGATACGACTTCGCCAAAATGTCGTTTAAGCAACTACGGTTTATTTATAGACCTATACACTCTGCAGGGGAGTACACCCGGAAATCCAACACATAATTTAATACTCGCGGATTCCTAGACAAAACATATGAATTCAAGATAGGGAACATTAATTTTTAAGAAAAAAAGTCTTTCGTTTCAATTTAGTTCTCGATGATACCAGTATGAATACTATTATTTAATCCAATATTTTCTTGCATGTAGTTAGGAGAGGTAGTTGTTTTAATAACTCCTGCGATAAAATGTATTTGAAGTGTTGTACTCAATTTATTGTTTAGCTAAATCTTTTATGCTAGCGGATCAGATAAGAATAGCAGTGTAAAATATATAAAATATAGGTGGTTTGGTGTGATCATAT
>JANEYF010001093.1:360000-430000 GCA_029963845.1 Rhamnusium bicolor
ACAACTTCCCCCTTATTAAAAAAGTTGGTGTTTACACAACAACTTTTGGATAATACAAAATTTAAAATATAAATCAAATTGTAAAATAAGAATTGAAATATAAAATGTAACGGTAGATTATAAGAGTAAAAGTGCAATAATTATAATATGTAAAAATGCACTATATAATAATGTAAAATATAAAATGCAAATGTAAAATGCAGAATGCAAAGTGTAAAATGTTAAACGTAACAAATAAAATGTAAAAGGTAAAAGTGTAAAACATTGTAAAATTAAATATAAAAGGTAAAAATGCAAAACGTTAGAATACAATGCAAACGTTATAAAAATAAAAGTGAATACAATTTTTTTTAAAATGTGATACCATTCACTGGAGTCAATAGGATTCACAATGAGTTATTGAGGTCCACGATAAAGCACAGAATGCACAGAGTTTTTTTTATTTTTAAGCGAGTTCTATTACTTCATTTTCCTCTTCGTCACGAATCGGAGGTCGTTTCCTTGCGGGGATTATGTTGGTGAAACTTCTGAAGGTTCTACTAGATCCTGGTGGAGGTGGAGGTCATGTAGTTAAGTCGATGGCTAATCTGCGTCTTCTTCTTGTTTTGCATTTACAAAATATGTAGAGAATTAGTAGTCCAATAATTAGTGTTATTATGAAATATGTGAACCAGGAGATGTGTTTGGTAATAAATGGTTCATTGATTAAATCATCCAAATCTTTCGAGTATTGGTCCAATTTATGTTTGGCAATCTCGAGGTCTTCAGTGTTTAGATTATTTAGTTTTAACAGTTTTAATTTTGGTAAATGAGTTTTGTTTGGAAGTTCGTTACAGCATTCATATGGAATTTGAATAGGGTGAATGCTCTCTTTAACATCTAATATATCGTTTGAGCTGGCTTGGATTTTGGTTATACCAACGAAAGCATAACAATTGGGTTGTAATTTTAAAATGGAATTTTTGGTAATGATGTCAGTTTTTGAATTTCTCTTTGGACAGTTGATGGTAACATGCAGAGGTTCTGCATTGATGATTAACCAGGTGTTTTCCTGAAGTTTTTGAACATTGTAGCCTTGACTTATAATAAACGATGTTTGGAAGTTTTCGGGTAGGACCCGTAGATTTTTGAAAAGCTTCGCAGATGGCAGTGTTGTCTATCGGGTAGGCGAACAAGTTTGAGCATAATTTGGTTCCAATGTTGAGTTGTCGACATTCTTTTAAATCCGGGATGGTATGAACATCAAGGAATCATCATCTCTCGCGATATACTTTTGAGAAACCGATAAGATGTAGTGCAACCCAGTTCTATTATCCAAGATCGGAATGGGATATAATTGATAGGCTATATAGGTTTGGGGATCTACCAATGGTATGTTTGAAACAAAAATTAAGCTTGAGTCAGTTTGAAATGCTCGAAGCTCGATAATATCCAAGTATTGAGCAACTTTTGATAGTTCTATAGGAAGTGGCAAATTGTTTTTCTGCAAATTTTGTGAAATTTCTTGTAATGAATTAATTAAGTGCTCTGGCGTAATGATAGAAGTGTGAATAATTTTTAATCGTGCAAATGTTATTGAATTTAGAATATCATTGAGATCGTTTTCAATGTACAAATAACTAGCCATTAATTGTTCACAAATTTCAAGAAATTTTAGTTTTGAATTGACTATTTGTATATCATGTTGTGTACTTAGGATAGCGTCCTCAATTTCCTTGATATCGTCGTTAAATGTTTGTTCATCGATTTGTAATTTTTGAATGGTCACCTTAAAATTTCTAATGACTGACGTTGTTACTGAAATTTGGTTTTTCAACAAGTTTTCTGGTTCATGTTCGTCTCTATTTAATTTATTTATGCAAGTTAGAATAATATTCACCATCTTCGACGTCTAGATTTCCGGAAATTGATTTAAAAATTGTAATTATGCCGTTTAGAATTCCGCGTTTGTACCGTTTTGTGTCAAGATAGACTTCGTTAAATTTTGATTGTACGTTTTTAGAAATTTGTGTTAAGTGACTAAGATGGGTTTTAACTTCGCTTAAAAAGGTATGCATATTATGATAGGCAGGGTCAAGGGTGTTTAGGATGGTGCCTAGAATCTTGTCATTCTTGTCAAAAGCTCGTTTTAAGGATGATATGTTTTTGTGTACCAATAATGTCCATTTATTGTTCGTCACTACTATATCTGATCTTTCATGGTAGTAAATTCCTATAGTATTATTATTTATGGGTGTAATTTTATACTGGGTGACTGCTAGAGTAGCTGATCTGAACAGCAGGATTAACCTGAAACCAAGGTTAACTTTCAGAATATGGTTTCATTCTGTCGAAATTTACTTTAGAAGTTTGGTTAGTATTGGGATTATGCAAGGTTGCTGAATTTTTGAAAAAATCTCGGTTATTTCAAAAGGACCGTGAAATTTATTTTGCAATTTGTCCTTAATTTGTGATTCTTTTTACATACACTTTATCGTCGATATTATATTCATAGCGATTTTCAGGGACGTGTTTATCAAAACGTATTTTAGCTTTTTTTCCTTGTTGTTCTGAATGCGGCTACGTGCTATTTTGTAATAATGTGTTATTTTATTATTTAAATCTCGGACATATTTGGTTATTAGCTCCTTTTGGTTGTACAAAGTTTCAAGAGGTCGGTTTGATGTGTGACCAAAAACTAATTCGTATGAAGTAAAACCATGCGATTTGTTTGTCGAATTGTTGTAACAAATTACTGCATATGACAAAATGGTAAATGGATGTTCGTTAGGATTCTCAGTTTTGTGAACTCTAATCATTTCCGCTAATGTTGCATGAAACCGTTCTAATGAGCCGTTAGAATGCGGATGTGCAACACTTGAAAAAGTTAATTTTATGTCGTATAACATACAAAGATCTTTTAATAAGCTATTGTCAAATTCACGACCATAATCGCAATGTATCCTTAGGGGTGCACCATAGTGTTGGAAATATAGTAACAAGGTATTGACAACAGATTTAGCGGTTTTATCCGGAAGTGCATAAGCTTGCGTAAATTTGGTTAATTCGTCGCGAATAGTAAGGGCGTGATTTCATGTGGGTGATTCAAATATGTCGATGTTAATTCTCTCGAATGGTGTTCGTGGAGCTTCAGTGGTTACTAATGGATTACTTAAATTTTTGCGACAAACTTTGGTCTTTTTGACAAATTTCCCAACTCTTTATAAAATTTTCGACGTCTTTAGATAAGCCTCGCCAATTATATTTTTGCGTAATTCTTCGAATGGTCTCGTTTATTTCGCGGTGTAAATTATTTTTTTCCAGAATGGTTTTGGTCTAATATAATTGGAATTTGATCATCGTCTGGGACTTGTACCGTATTTTGACAGATTACTAATTTTAAATCCTTTTCTGCAAAAATGAATGAAAGCATTTCCAATGTTGGCAAGTCTAGATTATTTTCAACATGATACGTTTGCGTAAGGTCGAATTCATTTTGATATTTAAATAACGTAAAGAATAAAATGTTATTAACAGATTCCCGATCGAAAGGTAAAGGAATGATAAAATATTTCCGTTTCCGGACAGTTTTACTTGAAACAGTATTAATTTGGATATTATGAAAATCAGGGCGTTCTTCGAAAAATATCTTCGATTATTTTATAATGAAGATGTTCCAATTTATTTTGTTGAAAGAATGTAATAATGTTCTTATGTTCCCTGTCTAACAATTGTTTGTTAGAAAATTGAATTTTGGAATAATCGATAAGTGATTTTGTTTTATATAAATTAACAAAGGTGTCGAATTCATGAGCGATTTGTTCGTCTGTAATGTCATTAGTATGCTCTTCGTCGTCTGTGTCATCATCATTTGCGGCTAAGATTTTCTAATTAAATTTGGAACAATCCGAAAAAATGATTTATTTTTATCCTAGATAAAGCGTCCGCATTTTTGTTAATTTTACCAGGTTTATAAATAATTTCGTAATCGTACTCTTCGAGCGTCAAGAAGGCCTTGTAAACAATGTTTATTGCACTGTTTGACTTACAAAGCAAATTAAATGTCACTCTAGTTTTGATTAACGTTGACGTTGTAGTTATTTTGCTGAGTAGAGAGTAAAAGTTTGTTATAGTATTTTCAAAATGTCGCTGACGCAGGAAGAAATGATTGATATGGTGAGTGCGAAAGAAATCCGTTATTGGCATCACGAATTTATGCACAGCGCTATCCAGACAGACCACATCCACGGCGTAAAGCGTTTCAACTAGTTCTTAATAGGTTTTTAAATACTGGTAATATTCAACACACAAAACGAAATCGCCATAAAACTGTAGTTACGGAGGAAAATGAATTTTCTGTGCTGGGGTGTATTTAGGAAAACCCGCAAATAAGTGTGCGACAAATTAGTCACACAACGGATATAAGTACAACGTCGATACATAGGATTTTAAAAAAGCACAGTTATCATCCTTATCGCATCCAATTACACCAAGAGTTGCTAGAAGTAGACTTTCAGCGGAGACTGGAGTTTTGTCAGTGGGCACTTGAGATGTTAAAACAAGATGATGATTTTTTTTAATGGATCGTGTTCTCCGATGAGGCTACTTTTCATAAAAATGGTTTCGTTAATCGTCATAATTGCCATTATTATGACACAGTAAACCTCACCAATTTCGGACAACTCATAGCCAACACAGATGGTCTTTGAACGTGTGGGGAGCAATTTTGGGAACCCATATCATTGGACAATTCTTTTTTGGCCAGCATCTAACTGGAGCAGTTTATTTAAACTTTTTAACAAACACTCTAGAAGATTTGTTAGGTGACATTCCTTTAGCTACACTTCGAAGAATGTGGATGCAACATGATGGTGCTCCACCTCACAATGCCGCTGCGGTTCGTCAGTTTTTACACGAAACTTTTCCCAACAGATCGATTGGGAGCGGGGGACCAGTGAGTTGGCCTTCAAGGTGTCCAGATATGACTTCTTTTTATGGGGATTTATAAAAAGTAAAGTTTACGTTACACCACTAACTACCGCGGAGGATATGCGGTAGCGCATTACAGTAGCGTTTCAAAAATTACGCCACACATGCTGACCAATGTTGACCAGCCTTTTAAAAACCGAATTCGTTTGTGTAATAATCAAAATGGAGGACACCTCGAGCAGTTGATGTAAATCAGCGGTCTAAGTATTCTTCTCCTTGTTGTGTTCCGAGTTTCAGTTTGTTTCGTTTTGAGTTTTGTTTTAGTTGTTAGTGGTTTACTTTTATTTGTCAAACCACTTTTTAAACATGTCAGTAAATATTGACACTGTCAGTCCCAAGCCTGATAAAATGTGACGGAAAAGTTGTTTTGCAAGGCCTTCTTGACGCTGTTACATAGCTACTTTTTCGGACTTTAGAAGAGAACCTGATTTTTCTGAAAAACTGTTAGAGATAAGTATGGACAACCCTATATCAGTCGAAAGGGCATTCAATTTTTGAATTCACCCATGACAATTAATATGGGTCATTCCATTTGAAAAAAAACCGTTTTTCAACTCGTAAGATTATTAAATGTAGGTCTCAGTATTTCCTAGTCGGAATAACGTACACGTTTTGCTCATAGATGGCAAGATAAAGTAATTTACGCCAAAACGAACTGTGAAAACTGCACGTTTCTAACTCTTACCGTTTAGATGCTATCTAGCCTCATTTAGAGAGCTGAAATCGTGATTTTTTTCAAAAACAACTGAATATCTTGAAAACGGTAAGACTTAAACACCATATATATTCAATAAACTCTAACTAATATTAACCAAGGAATTCAAAAATGCAGTAATATATAGGGTGTTCCATTTAACATAACAACGTTATGTAGCGCCCACGCCATGTAAAGCAAAAATATTTTCTTTACATGGCCCACATGATTCCAGACAACTTTTTATTAAAACCATTTTTTTTATAAATTTTACAGTTACACAGTTACAGAAGAATCCCTCTTAGGTGGACCACCCTAATATATATATATAAATATCATAAGTGATGTACTGTAGTGAGTAGACAAGTTTTAGTCACTCCTGTAATTATTGTCATTATATGTGTGAAAACAAAGTGAAAACAAATACTTCTTTCAACTAATTGATACATTGTTATACAGTTATATAGTGATTTGAAAATGCCATTCTCAAGGCAGCAAATATCAGAAATTAAGGACATTTTAGTTTCTACCATCAATGAAAATCTTACGCAAAATAAAGATTTAATTCAAACAATAGCTGTGGCTGTTGTAGAGCAAGTTAAATGTGAAATAGAAGATCGTATAAAAAAGTATGAAAAAACTGTAAGTACAATTGCTAAAGAAAATAAAACGTTACAAGAAAAACTAAATATATTAGAACAACATCAAAAAAGAAATGGTATAAGAATATTTGGATTAAAAAGAAGAAAAAAATCAAACTTTAACTAATAATGTTTTACATACAATAAACAAGAAATTTAAATTAAATTTAAACTCGAATAACTTAGAATATGCATTTCGCACTAAAGGGAGAGATAATAAAGCACCAGTACTGGTATATTTTAAAGATTACACTGATAAACGATATATAATGGAAAATAAGAAATGTCTAAAAAATTCTGAAATATTTTTTGCTGATGATCTAACATTAATGAATTCTATTCTACTTAAGAAAGCTGTAGAAAAATATGGGAAAAAATAAAGCATGGACTCTTGATGGTATTGTTTTCTGCGATGATGGTAATGGGAAAAGAAAAATACAAAACATCGAGAACCTAGAAGGAATTGAAAACTAAAATTTGTTTAATTAGTAAATGATTACTTTGTTTTTATAAAAGGAAAAATATATATTTTCTCTCAATGCAGGACGGCAAACTTGTTGTACTAGTATTAAGTTAAACGTTTTTTTGTTTATTTTTTTGGTTTCTCTGCTGAGATATATTACACTTAAGTGGCATAATTAAGTTTAAGATTAAGCTCAGATTGTATTATGTATTCGGTTTCAGTGTATTTTCAGAATTTTAGGGGTCTGGTAACAAAAACAAATCAATTTTTTTACTAACACTTCAGATTGTGATTATGATGTCATTGGTGGGTGTGAGACATGGCTGAGAGAGGACATTGCTGATGGAGAAATAGTAGATAATAATCTATATAATCTTATAAGATGTGATAGAAATTTGAATATAACAGGAAAACGTAGAGGTGGGGCGTAATGTTGGCGGTAAGTAATAAACATAAAATCACAAGAATTATTAAACATGCTTCTTTATTTGAAATTTTATTAGTAGATATAAAAGTTACAGGAAGTTTTAAATGTTGTTTTATAGCAGTGTATGTGCCTCCTAATATCACATGTAATTATTATACGGATATATTTAATTTTATGCAAGATAATATAAAATGTGATAAAGTTTATATTATGGGAGATTTTAATTTACCAGTCTAGACACAGATTTTTTAAATATAAGTACCAAAGCGTCATTGTTATATGATTTTCTAAATTTTAATTCATTTAATCTATATAACAATATAAAAAATTTGCAAGGTAAGACATTGGACCTAGTAATAAGTTCAGAAATAAATCCATTGTGTTGTAAAGTTACCAAAGACGATATTCCTATTGTCCCAGAAGATACCTACCATCCGGCTTTAGAAATAGAAATAATTTTTAATCAAAATAATAATGCAGGTAAATGATTGCATTGAATCAACAATTCAGTTTAACTTCAAAAAAGCAAATTTTTTACTATTAGCGGAAATGGTTAGAGATGCTAATTGGGAAGAAGTATTAAATAAAAATAATGTGAATGAAGCTGTTGAATCTTTTTATAAAATACTACTGGACATTTTTGAAATCTGCATCCCTAAAAGTAAAATAAAATTAGGCAATGTACCTAAATTTCCTCCTTGGTTCACACAAGAAATAAAACTATTATTAAAGGAAAAAAACAAATTAAGAAAAAGTAGAAGAACTTCGGAAACAAACAATTTAAAATTTAAGGATATTAGAAGAAAACTAAAATCTCTCATTAGAACAGCTAATAAAAATTATATAAATGATGTTGAAAATGGTATAAGCTTAAACCCGAATATGTTTTGGTCATATGTAAAAAAAAAGAAAAAATGCAACACAGAGAATGTAGGTGAATACCATATAAACAAAATACCTATAGAAGATTCAGAAACGTCAGAAAACTTTGCTAAATATTTTTTCTCTATATATGAATCGGAAAAGCCTTCACTGGATATTAACAACATTAAAAATGATTCATTTCTGAATTGTCCCAACAGCAATAATAACCCATTGTTTTTTAACGAAGTTAGTGAAATAGATTATATTACAGCTGTCAAAAAATTAAAACCAAAGAAATCACCAGGTAGTGATGGAATTCCGCCATATATAATTAAGGGGGTGTCAAGAGTGGCTAAAACTGCCGCTATTATATATATATATACAATACTGCAATAAGAACTCATACATTCCCTGATCTTTGGAAATCTGCTATATGTACACCGATTCATAAAAGCGGAGACAAAAAAGTGATTGAAAATTATAGATCAATTTCCGTAATGCCTGTTCCGGCCAAATTATTTGAACAAATAATTCATAGTCATTTGTGGAATCATGTTAAACTTTCGATAACAGAATATCAGCATGGATTTGTTTCTAACAAATCGGTAGATACCAACTTATTAACATTTGTCAATGATGCAAATCACGCGATAGAAAGACAGGATCAAATAGACGTTATTTTTACAGATTTCCAAAAAGCATTTGACAAAGTCAATCATGATGTTTTATTGCAGAAATTGTTAAATTCAGGAATAGCGGATGCTACTTTGGCACTCTTTAAAAGCTATCTGCAGAATAGAAGTTTTGTGGTCAAACACAATGGGAGATTATCTACAAAATACCATATAAAATCTGGAGTGCCCCAAGGGTCAAATTTAGGGCCTTTACTATTTTTAATATTTATAAATGATTTACCATTACAAATTCAAAATTCAAAATGTTTACTCTTTGCTGATGATCTAAAAATTTACAAAATAATTAAAGATGCCCAAGATTGTAAATCTCTTCAAGATGACGTAAATAGAGTATACGATTGGAGCTGTCGCTATAAACTGTCATTTAATTTAAAAAAATGTACTACTATGACCATAACTCATAAAAAATCTTCCATCGTGTTTGACTACAATATGAATCATACTGTTTTAACAAGACTTAATGTTACTAAGGATTTAGGTGTAATATACAATGATCAATTGTCTTTTAGACAACATATTGCAAATACAGTAGCGGCTGCTAATAGATTGCTGGGATTTATAATAAGACAAACAGCTTCTTTCAAAAATATTAAATTGTTAAAAACTCTATACTATGCATTTGTGAGGTCTAAATTAGAATATGCATGTGTTATTTGGTATACAGAACCCCAATTGTATCTGGGTATGATTGAAAAAGTACAAAATAAATTTTTTAAGACATCTTCATTACAAAAAATATAATCAGTACCCAGACTACACAAATATTAGATCTACATTTCTCCGAAATGAGTTTGACATCTTAGCATTAGATACTAGGCGTAAAATCATTATTATTATATTTTTGTACAAAATTGTAAATAATTTAATAAATGACAGTAATTTATTAGGGTTAATTCCATTTAACGTCCCGTCACGACGAACTCGTAGTTCCACATTATTTAATACTTGCGCAACAATCATCACCTTACGTGCTCCTCTCTTGGCCATGCTTAGATTGGCCAATGAGGTCAATGGTATCATCAGTTTAGATTTTGCTCCACACCCTTAAAACAATTTAAACAAAATATCATAAATTATTTTACTGAACTCCAATATTAGGATACATGTATAGTAGTGTTACCTTCTAGTTTTATTATGTTAAGAGAATAGAGAAAATAAATAGTATTGTGTATTTGGTAATTAGATGTAGGAATCCTTGTAATTAGGCTTAAGTCTGTTTGGATTCTATAAATAAATAAATAAATAAATAAACATATATATATATATATATATATATATATATATATATATATATATATATATATATATATATATATATATATATATATATATATATATATATATATATGTATATATATGTATATATATATATATATATATATATATATATATATATATATATATATATATATATATATATATATATATATATATATATATATATATAACAAACGACACAAATTTGTGGAAATTGCTGAATTGAACTTTAAAAATTGGTTTATTTATGAAATTTAATATTAATAGAGTAAAACATAATGTGGTGTATGTAAATTTAAAATACAAAAGACTTAGAAACTGAGGGCTTGGCATGAGCAAGAGGTTTTTTCAATTATAATGCACTAATTGCAAGATCAAAGTAACGATTACAGTTTGGATTTAACAAGAATTTATTAAATTATTATGTAAACTGTTAGATATAGATAGAAATGTAACTTAGCTATCTGTAGGTAGAATTCCAAAAAGTAATGCCAGGTATAATGTTAGAAATAAGGATATTAAACTTGTAACGTAGAACATTATCGGTGACTGCCGAATGTAATTTTCAATTGTAAATTTTATGTAACCAAATTACCACAGCATGGACTTAAAATGTTTGTATAGTACTTAGAAAGGATTAACTATTAAAATTTTATAATAAACTGTGCTATAAATTAAATAAAAACTAATAATTGTGACTCTGAAACTAAAATTAAGGTTATTTGAACAAAAATTAAAATTATACACTTTATGTGTGAAATAAGTAAGGGATTTACCATATAAAAGACTCTAAGTAGCAGAGCTCTAGGTTTAAAAAGGATATAAACTTTTGTGATCCAAAACCATGTTTTGTGAGTGACGGTGAAACGATGCTTTCGACATAATTTTAAGAATACAGCTTTCAGCTAAGAAATATTACATTGGTTTCAAAGACAATAGTGCCATTAACAATGCCCATATAGTGGAACTCTAGTACATTTGTGTAATTAAGAAAGACAGATCAATTTCACAGGCTTGTGGGTACTGAAAATAAAAAGTAAAGAAAATTAATAAATAATGTAAAACCCCAAGGTAAAATTATTAAAATAAGTTCATAATACATTGTTAAGTATTTTAAGGTAATTTAGTCATGTTTGTTAATAGGTTTAAGAAATAAATGTAAAAAGGGTGCAAGAGACATCCCGAGAGAAAAATTGTAGCGGAATATAAAGTGTGGCATAGCAATAGAAAGCTAAATGTACACAAAATCTGAAAATAATAATATATTTAAAATTTAATCTGGCATAACTCCAAAAATAGCAAAATTAGAAATCATAAATTAAAACTGTACAATCAAGTTGGCTTTGACCATTGTTGTAAATGTCAAACTTTGGCTTTTTCTAGACAAATTTAGTAAAAAACAGTCATCTTTATGCCTCCGTGGAGACCGCACGTATTTCGGTAGTAAAATTAAAAAAAATGTATTAACGAAAATTGTCCAAAAGTGTGAAAGTAATTAATTAAGAAGAAATAAAACAGTGCATTTAAAATATAGTGAAAGTAAATAATATAAAATTTTAAAAGATAGTGTGTCAGTGCAAGGCAAAGAATTTATTAATGGTCAGTTATTTTTTCATTTCATTCTTACAAACAAACCAGAGTGCATTTAGATTTTAAAACACATAATTAATTGATCCTGCCACCCTAGGGATAAAGTCTTCATGTTCATATTACAGTAAGTATTTAACAAAATATGTATATATATATATATATATATATATATATATATATACATATATATATATATATATATATATATATATATATATATATATATATATATATATATATATATATATATATATATATATATATATATATATATATATATATACATATATATATATATATATATATATATATATATATATATATATATATATATACATATATATATATATATATATATATATATATATATATATATATATATATATATATATATATATATATATATATATATATATATATATATATATATATATATATATATATATATATATATATATATATATATATATATATATATATATATATATATATATATATATATATATATATATATATATATAGTAACAAAGAATAGAAGGTTACTGCGGGATGAGATGTAATAGGAAAAAAAGGATAATGGGTTTTGCCCGCAAAAAAGGGATGAATCCGTCGACATGTGTTTCTGAGTCATTACTCGTAATCATGACGGCTATAAGTTGTAAGGATAGGTACAACTTAGGTTCAACAACACAAAAGGAAACCACTGACAGAAAGCCAGTCGCACATTTGTGGCTGTAATTGAAAGACCCCGTGTTTACAGGGCAACAGACAATATTGCCACGGAGGCAACTATAGCTACCTGCGTGGTATTCCCTACCCAGGATTTAGAGTAACAAAGAATAGAAGGTTACTGCGGGATGAGATGTAATAGGAAAAAAAGGATAATGTCATTACTCGTAATCATGACGGCCATAAGTTGTAAGGATAGGTACAACTTAGGTTCAACAACACAAAAGGAAACCACTGATAGGAAGCCAGTCGCACATTTGTGGCTGTAATTGAAAGACCCCGTGTTTACAGGGCAACAGACAATATTGCCACGGAGACAACTATAGCTACCTGCGTGGTATTCCCTACCCAGGATTTAGAGTAACAAAGAATAGAAGGTTACTGCGGGATGAGATGTGATAGGAAAAAAATTATAATGTCCATTATCCTTTTTTTCCTATTACATCTCATCCCGCAGTAACCATCTATTCTTTGTTACTCCTAAATCCTGGGTAGGGAATACCACGCAGGTAGCTATAGTTGCCTCCGTGGCAATATTGTCTGTTGCCCTGTAAACACGGGGTCTTTCAATTACAGCCACAAATGTGCGACTGGCTTCCTGTCAGTGGTTTCCTTTTGTGTTGTTGAACCCAAGTTGTACCTATCCTTACAACTTATAGCCGTCATGATTACGAGTAATGACTCAGAAACACGTGTCGACGGATTCATCCTTTTTTGCGGGCAAAACCCATTATCCTTTTTTTCCTATTACATCTCATCCCGCAGTAACCTTCTATTCTTTGTTCCTCTAAATCCTGGGTAGGGAATACCATGCAGGTAGCTATAGTTGCCTCCGTGGCAATATCGTCTGTTGCCCTGTAAACACGGGGTCTTTCAATTACAACCACAAATGTGCGACTGGATTCCTGTCAGTGGTTACCTTTTGTGTTGTTGAACCTAAGTTGTACCTATCCTTACAACTTATAGCCGTCATGATTACGAGTACTGACTCAGAAACACGTGTCGACGGATTCATCCTTTTTTGCGGGCAAAACCCATTATCCTTTTTTAAATATATATATATATATATATATATATATATATATATATATATATATATATATATATATATATATATATATATATATATATATATATATATATATATATATATATATATATATATATATATATATATATATATATATATATATATATGTGTTGTTTTTCAGGTTTTGCGGGTGGTGAATGTTAAATTCGTTTTCCGGGTATACTCCCGGGTATACTCCCGCATTTTCAGTTCGAGTAACCAGAAGCCGCAGTAAGCAGTTATCTGTTAGAACCTGAAGATGGCAGATGAGATTCTGCCGAAACGTCGTTCAGACAACCACGGTCCCTCTCGGGGCCTATCACCTACGCGGGGAGTATACCCGGAAAACGAATTTAATATATATATGTGTGTCTATAGATATATATATATATATATATATATATATATATATATATATATATATATATATATATATATATATATATATATATATATATATATATATATATATATATATATATATATATATATATATATATATATATATATATATATATATATATATATATATATATATATATATATATATATATATATATATATATATACAGGGTGGGTCAATAGTTCGCCCGAATTCGATATCACGAGTTCTTCAAGTTCTATGATAGCTAAAAACTTGATTTAAAACATAAGTAAACTAGACAAAAATGTCTATAACCGGAAATTGTTTTCGAATATATAGGGTGAGCCAAGACGATTCTACAGGATCAAGTAACATTTTTTTTTAAATGAAATGCCATGTATATCAGAACATTTTTTTGAAAACACTTTGTGGCCATCTTTCACTCTTGTATTATTATTGATTTTCTTCCAACCATTTGGATGTAATGACTTTTTTCGTTGAAATTATACCATCACACGTGTGTATTAAAAATATCACTACAATCACAACTATCGATTTAAAAAAAAATATGTTAGTATCAGTTATGAGACATCTGTGTGATGACACTCAGCCATTTTCACTTCCTTAAAGTATATAGGGTGGCCAAAAAGGATTCTTTGTACGTACATTTCTATGGAATTTTTTGTGACAATTTTAAATTTATTGAGAAATGACTGCAAAATTCAGCAATAATCATTAAAAATGAGGGTTTTTTTCAAATAATTCAAGAGAAGGTATTATAATAAATGTATTGCATGATGCCCATAAAAACATCACACCAACAACAATCCAATTTGTACATTAGTTATTATACCATTTAATGCGATTTTTAAAACAAGATATTATCTCTTGCCAAACTAATTTTTTTTGTCTAATTGACTTTAAGGAACCACCCGTTGTCTTATTAGATAATTTTAATTTTTTTAAATTCTTCCCTATAATATTTTAAAAATGCTAAATTATTTTCCAATTTGAACATATTTTCACCCTCATTATCGACATGAATTTTGTTTTCTATCGCCGTAGCTAATAACTTAATATTTTTATTAATTATCGTTATGTTTGTCGATTTCATTATCGGTCTTTAATAAAAGCAACGATTTTTTTAGTCATGTCAATTATACTCGAGCTAATTTTAGATACGCTTTCGGTACACATTTTATTTATTATCTAGTTACACGATATATTCGCGAGAAAACATAAACAGCTAATGATGCTAAGCGTGTATAAAACTTCTATTTACGAGTATACTCTCCTTTTTGCAAAATTCTTGTAAATCCATTCATTACTAGCGTTATTGCGAAGAAATGATATTGTTTATATATTGTGTAAATTCATATACATATTCTTGAATCTTATAATATTAGTAATTAAGCAGTTATTATATATTCGTTGTCTGTTGCAAAACTAGTGACAGAATCATAATAAAATAGAAGCATTACCATAGCGACTCAATATTGGGTGGTCACGTCGTCTGAAAGAGCTTTTAGCACAGTATACATTTTGAAATTTTAACTAGTTATCTTGAAATTACTGAAAATAATAGAGGATGATTGGAGATTACCACAATTAATCAAAGACAGCAGATTTAAAATGTTTATTCTAGGAGAAGTGTAGGTAAAAAATTATCAATTAGTTGTTATTAAAATATCATTCAAATTCAAATTTCAAATTCAAATTCCTTTATTAAACATAATATATATATATTATTATCTACATTAACATGAGGGTAGCACCTAAGCCAGAAAAGGCTTGTTTTGTGCTAGTATCTTTCAATTAGAATATTTAATACTAACATATTTTCATTATTAAACACAGTTATTTACAAAGAAATACATAAAATTAATAGATAGTTGGAGGAGAATCAGGAAGATGTACAAATGTAATTAGGTACTATTTTGAGTCGCAAATTTAACTAAATAGTTGGGAAGATGTCGCAATAAAATTTTATACGGTATGACGAAATTTCATTTTGTTACTAATACTTTTTATGTTTAAAGGTAATTTATTATAGAACAATGGTCCTTGATAATCAATAACGTTCTGTTGAGATGTTTTATTATATTTATTAATTAGCAAATTAGAATTTGAGACTGATCTTGTGTTGTGAAAGTGACTGGGAAAATTATATTTTCCCTTATTTTTATTTATGAAAAGAATGCTTTCAAGTATATATATATGTTTTTCAAATTCAGACAACAACATTCCTTAAACAATTTGTCATTAGGGTATAGCTTTTTTTCATAATTATTTTTAAGATATATTTTTGTAATACTTTTAGCGGATTTAGTGCATTTTCATATGCACCATCCCATGCTATTATGCATATCTAATTACGGACTCCACTAATATATCATAAATATTTATTAGGTAATGTTTTTGTTTTGAGAATACTCCGGAGAATATAGAATTTTCTTATTACTTTTCGAATTTTATATTACATGTTCCTGCCATTTAATGCCATTTAAAATTTTCATCTATTATGATACCAAGATATTTTATTTTTTTACAACTACTTATTATAAGATCTGTATTTTGAATATTTATTTCGGTAATATTATGATTCTTAATAATATAAATGGAAAAGCACATAAATATTGTCTTCCCTATATTCAAAGAGAGTAAATTTTGATCTAACCAATTTTTTATTACTCCCATATCAGACGACTTTTGACAGTGATTAGTTGGTAATATTAACAATGCTAGGAAGTATCAGCAATGCTAGCAACTGTGCAAGTACGCCACAATACATATTGATTCTCCACCATAAAATAGTTACAATCATTTAACATAAAACGAAAACAACACACCCTAATTTTAACCACCACTTATCCTGAATATTGAACAATAATTACAAACTTTATTCTTATAGAAAGTGTTAATTAATTCAATAATTAAAAATTACACTTTTTTGTTGCAGGATCCCCGATTCAGTAATGAAATCGACTTAAAAAACAGGTTACAAAACAAATTTAATATTATGTATGCCAATTTGTAATTACGAAGGTGATGTGATCGGAGTAGCACAAATAATTAATAAAACCAACGATTCCCAAGAGTTTACGGCTCATGATGTAGAAGTTTTCCAAAGGTATCTAACTTTTTGTGGTATTGGAATACAAAATGCACAACTTTTTGAGGTTTCAGTTTTGGAGTATAAGAGAAATCAGGTAAATATATTATATTGATACTCTGTTTCTTCTGTGTATGTATATATATATATGCACATGGTATCCAACTTTTAAGTGCCAAGATTTCAACAATTAAGAGAAGATTTCCATTTTAGGAAGAAAAGTTTTAATAAATATAAAGCGTATTTTGTTCAACTTTATTTTTTTAACATTCTTTTTTAATTATTTCTCATACAGATTAAGATATCCATATAAAACTTATTACATTTATTGAACAGTGCATAAGCAATATTCAGTAGCTAAACGCATAACTTTAAAACAACAATTTATTTATATGAAAGTCTTAAACAGAGGGTGAGAAGCTAAATCGTCAAGGGGACAAATACCACATCTTTAGCTGCGCCATTAAATATCTTATTGTTGGGCACATTAGTTCTTTTAGTTTCATTTTTTTAAACCAGTAAAAAAAATAACTAAAGCTATAGGTGAAAAAAAAAAATAGAAAATTTGAGTATTCTAAAATCTAAAAAATACAATATCCTTACTTCTAGAGGTAGAAATAAAATAACTAAGTTTAACTACGCAAGGAATCACAATTGTGCACGAAATTACACGGTTTGAGTACGATAATATATATTTGAAAACCTCAATGTTTACGATTTAAATTCTAAAAAAGTCTGATTTTCACTCTGACGTATATTTTAATTCAATGTGGAATAAATTTTTATAAAAACTTGATTGTTCTTTTTATCATCGAAAATTTTCTGTTACAAGTTCTACAAACATTCAATAGCTAGACCTCAGGCAGCCATCTTTAATCTTTGATATATAATTACTTTTTAAACGCTTTCATTTGTCGGGGCTTGTATACAGCTACACCTCCAACGGCTATCTCATTGCTATGACATATAATTACTTTTTTGAACGATCTCATTGGTCATGTTTACTATTAGCTGCGTCTCTAGCAGCCATTATAGTCTCAGATGTACGTACTTGGTATAGGCCAAAACCTCTTAGCTACCATCTTAATGTAAGTCTATAGTATTGCTCAAAATCTCATCTCCCCCTCCCCCGATAATAAGATCTAAGTCCTATGCTATTAACCAAAGTTTCTGAGTGATCCATCCTCCAATACTAACATCTAGGTCCCAGGTTCTAGGACCGCCCACGTACACGCCCAGGATCAATAACAATAATGGCTAGCCTCTGGTCCTGCGATCCGAAAGTGAACCAGTAGCGCTCTTGTTCATCTATTGACAGCTCATTTTAAATGAGCCACCTACCGGTCAGAAGTGTAATCATAGGGATTCTTGAAAGGTTAATGTAGGTTTTTACATATAAATGAAGAAAAATGATAGACTTCTTATGGATTGTGTAGCAAAATGTGTAAAATACTCAAAATGTACTAAATTGTAGTTGAATGGACTTATGTACTATGACACCAAAAATGTAGTATAATTGTACTAAAACGGCAGACCGTCTAGCTGGCTTTGCACGTTATTGTAGTCAAGTGGCTCGGTAATTCTCGGGTGTGTAATATACCGTCAGCCATTATTCAATGGATAAAAGTAAATTATGAATACTAATGACCGTGTTCGCCACTTCGTGGTTTTACCTGTGGTGGTTTTACCTGTATAACATACAGACCGAGCCAAACCACTAGATACACGCGCAATATACAGTTGCCCGTCTGGATACGAAGTCCGAACGAAAGTTAACGATTGCGTCAGGGTGTTTGCTGGGGCAGGAGTATACGAGACAAAGTCACAACTCACAAAATGGGTTTCAGATTTCAGTATCGCTATAGTAGCGGTGGAGTTTTGCTCATTCATTCAAAGAAATCTTTGCGTATTAACGTATTTACTAAAATTATCTGAATATTTCACAATTTCAGTGTTTCTTCCGAGACGCCACAGATAGTATAACACTAAAATTATGAAGAATATCAGAACAGCATACAATTAAATATTATTTTTTTTTTCGAAACAAGAAATAATTCTAAAAACAAAATAATATTCTCATAAATAATAAAGAAAAATAATCAACTCTAACAAAATAAAATAATATGTAAAGAAATAAATAAATGATTCAAATTATATGCTCAAAAAAGAGCTCCTTCTTGAACAAGGCAATATCCTACCCAGTGTAAAGGCCCCTTCTGATATTCGTGCTGTGATCTCTCCATGGTCATGAAGGCAAGACGGACGACTGTAAACTGCGCATAACTTTAGTCGTGTATCTAGTGGGATGGCTCGATCTGTATAACATAAACACCACATAAATTAGACAACTCCCAAATCCAAAGCCAGAGCAGTATGACTGGGGGGGTTACACTTATGAAAAAACGCGACATGACATAACATATTTAAATAGATTATTTATAGCAGACATAAAGAAGTCCGATATATATTAATTACTTCCGTTATCAGATCTTAATTCAGGTACACGTTTTGTACTTCCTGATTCCATTTGGGCTTTTGATAGAATTAATTTACTAAATAGCATAGTTAGATAGATATTTATTGGTGCTTACATAATACAATAAAGTATTTGTTGTAAATTAATGTGGTGTCGTCAGCGAAGAGAGTAAATTTAGGCACAGATGTACATTTTGGTAAATCATTGATGTAAATAAGGAACAGTATTGGACCTAATACTTAACCTTGAGATGCACCAAAACCTGTACCCATTAAATTTGATTAAGAAAAATGTTATAAATATTTGAGACTAAGTACTTAATAAACACTATCTTTGAAGGGATAACGAAAAAGTAGATATTCAATAAATCATTCAAAATGAATAACTGAAATAGTGAACGATATTTTATATATTTTTAGATACTCCTCAACTTAGCTCGCAGTATATTTGAAGAACAAAATAATTTGGAATGCCTCGTAACGAAAATAATGCGAGAGGCGCAAGATTTATTAAAGTGTGAACGGTGTGCTGTCTATCTTCTAGATCTTGATTGCTGTGAGGCTGTGAGTATCATTTTTCATATCTTTAATTTTTTACCATGGATACTATACTTTTTGAATGTTATAATAATTATTGATAATGATAGTTCAGGTGACTAGGTATAACTAATGATACTGAATTATCATTAGTTAGATAGTTATTATATTCATTACTGTCTTTTTTTAAAAAATAACGAATAACATGAAGTAAACATTGTTGAGAAAATAAATATTTTTGACTATAGAACCTAGAATATCTATTTTAAATTGCATATATTATAATAGCATGGTGTATTATTTCCAGTCAGGAAAAATTGGATCAGTTTCTTGAATCGTTATAAATACTGAAATACTGAATAATGACTCCTACTGTGCTGTTATAAAGTATTAAAGTGAGCATTTACTATCTTCCTAATTAAACCTTATATCGTAAAATCTCACATCGATTTTCTCGTATACGGAAAAACTTGGCTTAACAGTTCCTAATCATAAATAAATAATTTGATTGTTTGTCCAACATATTTTAAATTAGTTCTTTCACTGCTAATTTCGTAAATTCCTCACCTTCCATTGATTTCAATTTTGTTTCCTGGATTGTATAAAATTTTTATAATTTATTCGTCGGCGACTAACATGTTTCATATCTACATATTTAAAAATTCGTCTCTATATATATATATATATATATATATATATATATATATATATATATATATATATATATATATATATATATATATATATATATATATATATATATATATATATATATATATATATATATATATATATATATATATATATATATATATATATATATATATATATATATATATATATGTATATACGATATATATATATATATATATATATATATATATATATATATATATATATATATATATATATATGTATGTATATATATATATATGAATATATATAAATCTTGCAAAGACCATAGGTAAACCAAAGATCATATAATATTAGTAGTTGATTTATACCGGTCCTCTCCTCCATCCTTGAGTATATACGTATATGAGCGTATGTTTCAAGGGCGTTGCACCCGCGGGTTTGAGTTTCGGTGACTTTAAGCACATACGTGTAGCGCGCTTTTTCAAGGCCGTTGCTTTTGATGTTTTCTATTCCTCCGACCTCGATCGTGCACGTATACGAAGTATTAAGGTTGCAACCTCTCATGCTGCCACTCTTAAAGTGTGGTTTTGAAGGTTGTGTTCACAGTGTTACTATATATGAAGGAGGGGAGTGGATGGAAATTCATTCTTGAACTAATTCTCTTAGAGGGCAGTCACAATGTATAACTGTAGTGCTTGTGGTACTAGTTTTATGCGTCGTGATAATATGCGACGCCATCAGATGCGTTCTTGTAAAAAGTTTAAAGATGATGACCCACCAACAAAAAATGTAAACCTAGCGACGCGCAAGGTAATTCAAAACCATCAACCTCTGCACATGTATAAACGAATCAGCCCCACACATCCACAGCTGCATTAAATACATGTTGGTATTGTAATGTAACGGTTGCGGCAAATCAGATGCATACTCACAGAAGAACATTACAACATAGAACAAATTCATGTGCTCCACTGATTGACGGTGTGCAGGTCGTTCGCAGTGCTTTGAAATCTAGAATTATAAGCTATAGAGTACAAAGTGAAAATAATCATACTGATTATGTAATGTTTTTTGGTGAAATCAAGCACAAAGTTCTAAACGTGCTTGATGAGATGGTAAACATTCATAAGTCTGTGAAAGTGAATATGGAGGCGTTTGGTAGATATATTATACAAACACAGGATGTTTCTGATATCAAATCATTTAATATACCTAATATAATTGTTGATCAATCAACGGACTTGAGTGCGGTATATGATGTATTTGTTGAAGTGATGTATACAACTGTATTTTAGGAACGTGACTCAGATAAAATATCTTATAGTCTTCAAGTAAAAGTGTATTATTTATTTATTTCTCTTTTTAGGGTGGGCTATCGAGCGAATTATGTACCTTGAAGTTAATATTAACAAGTTTATTCCTATACGCGGATCGTCATATATAAAGTTACCCAAATTCGTTGCATGCAAGAATGCTATGGTTAATGTTGAAAATAAGGATGAATATTGTTTTGTGTGGGCTATTATTGCAGCGTTGTATTCTGTGACGAGGTGGGAAACAAAAACAGCATCATACCCCCACTACTCGCGTGTATTAAATTTAAAAGGTTTGAATTTTCTAATGAAACTGTGTGATATTTATAAATTTGAGGAAATGAATAATATTTCCGTTAATGTGTATGGATTAGAGGCTAAATTTAAAAATAATAGAATGATGTATGAAGTTGTTGGACCTCTACACTACTCTAAAAATAAACTGCACATTCACGTAAATTTATTATTAATTTCTAAAGATTGTGGGGATAGCCATTGTTGTAATAATGGATGTGTTAACACTCACTACTGCTGGATAAAAGATGTATCTAGATTAGTGTCAAGTCAGATTTCCGCATATAATCATAGAAAATATTTTTGTGATGGTTGTTTGTTAAATTTGAGCGAGTGTTAATGCAACATCAGAGATATGATTGCAACCATTTATATACAACACCTTCAGCGCTATCGCGAATCGATAAATTTGGCAAGGAATGTCCTGAAAATATATTAAAATTTGAAAACTTTAAAAGACAAAAGAAAGTCACTTTCATGGTATATGCGGATTTTGAGTTTATTCTAAAACTCTTGCATACGTGTGAACCCATGCCCGCTCGGTCTTATACAAATAAAATACATTTACACGAGGCGTATTTTTTTGCTATTTAATTGTCATTATTTGATGACACAATTTCGAGGTTTTAGATTTATCGCGGTTCGGATGCTGTAACAGTTTTTGTTTCGCGTATTGAGGCTGATGTGGAAGAGTTGTACAATACTTATATAAAGGAAATAGCTCAAATGCTTCCACAAATGAAGAAAAGGTGAATTTTGCAAATGCAGTTGTTTGTGGTATATGTGAGAAGCCTTTTAATGAGGGTGATATAAAAGTGCGGGACTACTGTCACATAACCGGAAGAGTCAGGTTTGGCGCCGCTCACTCAGTATGCAATTTAAATTATAAATTACCAAATATCATTCCCGTTATATTATACAATTCCACGATGTACGACACTCATATAGTTATTTGCGAGATCGCCACATGGAGAATTTCATCAGAACAAAAAATTTATTCCAAACGATGAACAGTTTAATTTAATGCGGCGAAAGGGTGCATTCCCATATAGTTTTGTTAGCAGTTTAGAAAAATTAAACACGTCTGTTTTACCATCCAAAGAATAATTTTACGATATACTGAATGATGAAAATATAACGGACACAGATTACGAAAGGGCTGAGAAAGTTTGGAACACGTCTAATTGTAGTGGTTTGGGTGAATATTCAGATTTATATTTAAAAACAGATGTGTTGATTCTGTGTGATGTATTTGAAAATTTTTGAACAATATCTCTGAAAAAATTTAAATTGGACCCCGCTCAGTACTATATAGCTCCAGGTTTTGGGTGGGATGCAATGCTAAAACTAACAAATATTCAATTGGAATTATTGACTGATATAGATATGATTAATTTTTTTAAACGTAATTTAAGGGTGGGATTAGTTGTTGCGTAGAGCGAAAACACATAGCAAATAACAAATTTCTCCCCGAGTATGACCTCCACGAAGCATCCTCATTTATCATATATTTAGATTGTACGAATATGTATGGTCACAGCATCTGTCAACCACTTCCAACAGGCGGGTTTATGAGGCTTTTTTGAGAGTGAAATAATTAATTTAGATGTGATGAGTGTTTCAGATGAAAGTTCATGTGGATATGTTTTTGAGGTTGATATCCATTACCCGGAGTCATTACATGATCTCCACGCGGATTTACCGTTTTTAGTAGAAAATATTTTCACGGCTACATGTAAATTAAAGTTAAAAAAAATTAATACCTAACATACACGATAAAAAAGATATGTTATACACTACTGAAATTTTAAACAAGCCATTAGTCATCGTTTGATGGTTGTAAAAACGCACAGGGTTCTAAAGTTCAATCAATCGCCATGGTTAAAAAATACATCGACCTAAATACAGAGTTGAGAAATAAAAGTGATAATAAATTTGAAAAAGATCCATATAAATTGATGAATAACGCCATCTACGGGAAAAGCATGAAAAACATTGACTGCAGGAAAGACATAAAGCTGGTAACTCATTGGGAAAGTATTAGGAGGACAGGGGCGCGAATTCTCTAATTGATCGACCGAACTTTAAAACTTGTTCAATATTTTCTGAAGACTTTTTAGCTATTCATATGGGTAGATTAAAGGTAGTCTATAACAAACCAATTTATCTCTCGGGTTTTGCATATTGGAATTGTCCAAGACCGTGTTATACGGTTTTTATTACGATTTTATAAAAAGTAAGTATAGCCCAGAAGCTTCTTTATTGTACACTGATATCGACTCGTTAATTATGAAAATTTTTGCAGACAATTTTTATGATATTATTTTACAATTTCCAGATAAATTTGACAGTAGTAATTTCAAGGACGGAAACAGATTTAATTTTAAAAAAGGTACAAGTGTAATCGGTCGATTTAAAGATGAATTTCTCGACGATCCGATTATCAGTTTTTTGGAACTGGGGCAAAAGCATATTGTGTGGAATCGTTGGGTAACCAGTTGAAAAAGCTAAGGGAGTCAAACAATCAGTAATTAAAAAACAACTAACAATAGATGACTATAAAAAAGTAATTAATACTTAGAAAAATGTATACTTTCAAGAGTGACTTACATGACATTTTTACTGAAATAAAGAATCGAGTGGCACTTTCATATAATGATAGTAAACGTTTTTGTAATTCCTAATACTACAAAAACTCTACCTTGAGGTCATACCGATATAATATATTATCAGGATGAATCCGTTGAAAATCAGGTAATGCCTATTGTAAATGGTGAAAAATGTGTTGATATGTTGGATCTTTAACTTAAGGAAATAAATTCATTGGAAAATCAACCTCTGTAAAAATTGTGTGTTACTTTAAAATATATGTATGTATGTAAAATATAATAATAATAAACAAGATATTTGTTTTGTGTATAAAGAAAATATGTAAATAAAATAAGATATATATGTATATAAAAGGGAAAAAAATGTTTTAAATTTAAAAAAATGTGCAATATATGTAAAAGGGGTATGTATTATATGAGAAGAGTAAATAAGTGTTTTAAATTGAAATATATGGGATACATGAAAAAGCAAATAGGAGAAATATATATAAAAGGGGAAATTATTGTTTTAAATAAAAAAATGGGCTAGTTTGGGTCAAAAGGTCAAAAAATGAAAAAAGAAGCCGGGAATAGCCCACCACCATCCCACTATTCCCGGAAAGGGTCGGGAATCGAACCTGTGATTTCACGCCAAAGTTGACGCTTCATCACAGGTCGATATCCGACCGCTCACTTAAAATTTGTGTTGCCCGAAATTTCAACATATATACTTCCGGTAGAATGCGTCAAGCGGATACATGAATTTATTTGCATTGTTGCTTATTTTAATTATAAAATATTTTTACTTACACATAATACACGCTAAACATTTTATGTTAAATTGATAAGTAAAAGATTTGAAGATGATAAATTTTAGACTAATCGGTGGATGAAAAAAAATGTGCTGCCATCTATGTCATAATAGAAGAATTTAAGAAAAATCTCCATCAGTGTACTATATGAATCATTTATCTTTTACAATACCTCAAATTGTGCAGTAATCTACTTATTTGACATTATACCAAATTGTGCAGTATGTATAAATACATGGTGCCATCTAAGTTCAAATAGAAAAATCTACGACAGTGAAGTATTCTGCGTAGAAAATACCTTCTACCATCTAAGTCAAACTTAATATTATTATTAATTTACAAACTACCCATTACACTAAACAATGATATGAAATTTTTTGTTTTGCTAAAAGTGCACTTGTAAAAGAGTACTTGTAAAAAAGTTGAGATTTATGTGATTGTTTTTTGTTCAAAAGTATTTTTTTCGTTTCATCTACAATTAAAAAAAATGTGTAGGAATTGATTAATATTTCTTTAAATCAAATTATCTTTTATCAACTCTCATACATCACAAGTTAAATAATTACCATCGTTCTTTTCTAGACACTATGTTCTATTTGATTTTTTTTCAGTTAATGATGAGTGCCACAAGACCTGGCTAGAAAGGACGCGGTCATCGATGAGGAAATTCCAGAAGATGTAGACATCTGGCAAATCAACTGTGCCGTGTACAACGCCGCGAAGCAACTCATCCCCCGTGAGAGGTCAACCAATCATGGGGTCGATAAAGCCAAGCGGCGTGTACAAAAAATCGAAGGCAAGATACAGTCAGCCAGACAACACGCTTCTCGGATTCAGAGTGTGGTGGAATATAAGACGACTGGTAGAGTTTTTACTCCCAGGATCCGGCGCATAGCTGCCGGGTTAAGACGTCAACACCATACTCTAAATCTGACAGTGATGCTTACCATCAAGCAGCACTGTCTAGATAGGATCCGAGCGCTTATGGCGATAAAGAAAACATTGAAGAGGCGGGTGAGGAGTATGGAACAAAACAATTTGTTCCGTACGAATCCTTCCCGCCTCTTTCAAGAGCCACAGCGTGTTGTCGAGAATCCGCCGACTGTAGAAGATGTCGAAACCGTCTGGAAGGGAATCTAGATTTGGTCTTCCGAACTTTCAGGAAAGAACAAGGTATCTGCAACTAATATGCTTGCCGTTCCGATTCTGCTCTACTCCTTCGGAGTAGTAAAGTGGAGGGTAGATGAGCTGCGTCAATTAGACAGAGATACCCGCAAGATGATGAATATTCACAGAAGTATTCATCCTAGATCGACCGTTCCTCGTGTGTACCTCCCACGTCAACAGGGGGGCCGAGGACTCTTGAACCTGGAGTGTACGCATGGCAGAGTAGTTCTAAGTATGGCATGTAACATCCTCAGGAGCTCAGATCCCCTCTTGCGGTTCGTAAAACATCACGAAACTGTAGGAGTGGGAGCAGGATTGTTCAAGGCAGCAAAAGAGCCGCAGATGAACTCGGTCTCACATTTGACATCGGGCGAGGAGGCCGGCGAGGCGCTGATGTTGAGTCAGTCACCGAACTTCAGCCAAATCGTCTGAAAGCCCGAATCAGAGCTGCCGAAACGGAAAATCTGTTTCGGCAGCACGTCGATAAACCCCAGCATGGTGTCTTCTATAAGAACATAGAAACACTGGGTTTATCGACCAGGCTGACCTTCGCCTTTCTAAGGTCAGCAGGGCTTAAGTCGGAGACCGAGGGATTCATTATGGCTTGCCAAGATGGTGTTATCAACACCTTGGTCTACCGTAGCCGCGTGTGGCGTGTAGAGGTTCCTGATATCAACTGCAGGACCTGCCATCAGGCGCCGGAATCGCTCATGCACTTACTTTTTGCATGCCCCATATATGCGATTTCGGCCTACATCCACCGACATAACGCGGCGTTACGAGTGCTATACTACCATCTAAGGCACTCGTACGGGGTAGACCAGACACCAGTGCTGCCTTACGTCCCCGGAGATATTGAGTCCGTTGTCGAGAACGAGAAATGCCGGATTTACTGGAACTACTCGTTCCCGACTGTCAGGCTAATCCAAGCCAACAAGCCTGACATAGTCCTCCTCGACCATCAACTCAAGGTGATGTATATCATCGAGTTCTCGGCACCTGCGGAGAAAAACATCACCTTGAAGGAGGAGGAGAAACGGACCAAATATCGCGATCTCCGGTACGAGCTCCAAGTGCTGTACCCAGGCTACTCGGTCAAAATGGTCGTCCTTATTATCGGTGTACTCGGAGGGATAAAGCCTACGCTGCTCTCGGAACTGAAGATCATACCGGCCTGCCAAAAACCAGCTGAGTGGCTGGCAGGTCAAATGCAGAAGGCGGTCATTCTGGGTTCTCTCCGTCTGCTTAGGGCACACGATTCTGGTATCTACAGTCACTAACCCTGCGGGATGTGGGGAGTGGCTGTAGTTGATGCGCCGGCGCGACTCCCGTGAGGCGTCGGAGGCCACGGGAGGACTGACCGGCATCGGGAAACTGAAAAAAAAAAATGTTTATTTCATACAACAATATACAATTTCGTATTAAATTTCATACAACAATATACAATTTCGTATTAAAAACAAGCAGTATACTACATAAATAAACATAATACACCACAAAATATCCTAAGATATTTGAGCGTGGGATGAACATATCTATAACAGCAATTGTAATGAGTAATAATATAAGAAAATATCACAACTGGAATAAACAATATTGTAACTTATAAATACTGCTTAGTATATAAAAAGGCTCAATAAGCGCCAAACTTAACATCTATAAATACATAATACATGCATGTGCATATTCACATATATATACACATGTACATACATACACACATCTATATATACTCCCATATTTATACAATATATACATATACATAAACACACATACACACACGCTTACAAAACATATACAATAATACTACATACATGCTTACATACTCTTATACGCACATATAATATCTGGCTAGATAGGTCATATACTGTAGATATCCCTGTAACAATCCGAGTTGGTTTTATTGACTATTTAATATTTGCCAAAATCAATAATAATGATTTAATACCAATATTAATAATGAAAATGATATCTCTGTTGGAGGACAATTTTTGATTTAGTTGTTTTTTAAATCAATTATATATCTTCTCGTTTTTGCAGTAGTAAATATCTCTTACATTCTTTTTTAAATTTATTTAATGAGTTTATTAATCTTTGTTCAGATGGTAATGAGCTAAAAATCTTGGGACCCAAAAATTTATGTTTCTTTGCCCTATCGTTTTTTTCGTAAATTCAATGGAAAAATTATGTGATTTTTGTCTTGTACTGTATCCGTGAGCTGGTAATTGTAACAAATGCCTATTTTTGTGCATATAAATGCAGACATTATAAAAATAGTTTTGTCTTATATCAAAAATTTCGATTTCATTTAGTAATCGATTTGTGGGATACATAACATTTTTCTTTAAAATTATTTTAAAAAATCTTTTCTGTAATATCTCCACAGATTTTAAGTGAGTTTTTAGTAATCCTCCCCATCCTATTATAGCATAAGATAAGTGCGGACTAACTAAGGCATGATATAATGTTTTGAGATCGTGTGTTTCCAGAATATTTTTGAGTTTGTAAAATAAATATATAATAGACCTAAGTTTACTTGTTATGTATTCTGCATGAACATCCCATTTTAAATGACAATATATAAATGTTCCTAAATATTTAACACTATTTGTAGAATTTATGTGTATTATTTGACCATTCTCGTTGATCTCTAGTGTATTATACGCTGGCAAATTCTTTTTATATGAGGAAAAAGCAGAGAAAAAGTTTTATCATAGTTTATGGTAAGTATCTTACTGTTAAACCATTTTTTAAGTGTAAAATCTGTTTCTACCTTCTGCTTTAATCTAATCCAATCTATGTCTTTATAATATATGACAGTATCGTCTGCAAAAGTAATTATTTGTCCTTTAGTTTCAAGGAGAAATAAATTATTAATATAAATAATGAATAGTAGTGGTCCCAAGACAGTTCCCTGGGGAACATCATATTTAATAGTTTTCTTATCACTACATACACCGTTAAGGGAAACATACTGAATTCTTTTGTCTAGATAGTTAGTGAATAATTTTAGATTAATTCCCCGAATACCAAGATCTTCTAAAGTTTCGCAAAGTAGTGAGTGCCTTACCGTGTCAAATGCCTTCGCTAAATCTAAGAATATAGCTAACGAAGGCATTTGCTGATCCAGAGAGGTATGTATGTTTTTTGTGAGATGTACAATAGCATCTTGTGTAGATATCCCACTTTGGAAACCATATATGTTTTTCTGATATTATATTATATTTCTTTAAGTAAGAAGTAAGTCTTGTTTTTATAATTTTTTCGAATATTTTTGTGAAGTTAGTTATTAGGGAAATCGGTCTATAGTTATTTGTGTCCAGTTTATTCCCTTTTTTGTAGATTGGTTTAACTACTGTTGTTTTAAATGCGGAAGGAACATCTCCAGTTTCAATTATGGAATTTATTATGTTAGTCAATGGGTCGCAGATATATTGAGATATATGTTTTAATGTTTCTGCCTGTATGTTATCAAACCCAGGTGACTTTTTATTTTTAAGAGTATTTATGGTACTTATCACCTCATTTCGATCTGTATAATTTATATAAATTGAGTTTGGCATCATTTTTCTTTTTTGGTTGAAAGTTATGATCAGGAGCAATGTTTTTAGCTAATTTCTCTCCCATTTCAACGAATGTTTTATTAAATGTATTTGCCATAGCAAAATTGTTCGTAATTATTTCTTTTTTTTCGTTGTTAATTAGTGATACTTTATTATTATTGGACTTTTTATTATTTAATTGATTAATGGTTTTCCATATATTTAATTTATTATCTTTATTTTTTTGTATTAAATTTTTGTAATACTCAGTTTTTCTCTGTTCAATTAATTTTTTAAGTACTTTTTTGTAATTATTGTATTCTTCCTGAAGTTCTGTATTTTCTGGATTTCGTTTAGTAGCTAAATATAGTACATTTTTATGATTCACTGAGATTATTAAAGAATTTGTAATCCAGTCTTTGCGTTTAATATTTTTGTGAGGAATAGCAGCTGTTCTATGCATCTCACTAGTGGTGCTGGTACCGCAAGACATTCGAGCAAGTACAACAGCTCATGCGATGTTGTATCAAATGCCTTGCGGTAATCTATCCAGGCCATCGATAGATTCCGCTTGTATTGCACAGAATCCTGTGTAATACAGCGGTCTATCAGCAGGCTGTCCTTGCAACCTGTCATGCCCTTTTTGGCACCACGCTGTTCGTGTATCTGCTGGAAGACCGGATCAACAGACCTCAGCGTCCTAGCATACAAGATACGTGTAAATATCTTGTAGCAGGAGTTAAGGCAGGTGATCGGCCTATAATTCCTTGGGTCGGAAAGATCCCCCTTTTTGGGGATAAGCACAGTACGTCCCTCGACGAACCAGTCCGGAATCTCCTGCCCCTCGTTCAACCATGAGTTGAAAACTCGCGCCAGACGGCGGTGAGTGGAAGGAAATTTCTTCCACCACCAGTTATTAATGCCGTCTGGGCCCGGGGCAGCGAAGTTCTTGGTACCAACAAGTACTTGTTGGACTTCCTCCGTACTGATTGCCGGGCATACTTCTTCTGGCTCTTCAAGATGTCTGTGACACAGAGCCTCGAAGTGTGCAATTGATGGAGTGTCGCTATTGAATGGACGCGGCGTTTCGTAGAATCCCTTCCAGAAGGTTTCGACATCTTCTACAGTCGGCGGATTCTCGACAACACGCTGTGGCTCTTGAAAGAGGCGGGAAGGGTTCGTACGGAACAAATTGTTTTGTTCCATACTCCTCACCCGCCTCTTCAATGTTTTCTTTATCGCCATGAGCGCTCGGATCCTATCTAGACAGTGCTGCTTGATGGTAAGCATTACTGTCAGATTTAGAGTATGGTGTTGACGTCTTAATCCGGCAGCTATGCGCCGGATCCTGGGAGTAAAAACTCTACCAGTCGTCTTATATTCCACCACACTCTGGATCCGAGAAGCGTGTTGTCTGGCCGACTGTATCTTGCCTTCGATTTTTTGTACACGCCGCTTGGCTTTCTCGACCCCGTGATTGGTTGACCTCTCACGGGGGACGAGTTGCTTCGCGGCGTTGTACAGTACACGGCACAGTTGATTTGCCAGATGTCTACATCTTCCGGAATTTTCTCATCGATGACCGCGTCCATTCTTGCCAGGTCTTGTGGCTTTAGGTTAGCCCTGGTGTTAAGGCTAACCCTCGTCCTTAAGTCTACACCGGTGAACTCTAAAAGACGTTCCCCATCAGCTGGTAATTGCCGCGGTGGTACTGCGGCTGGCAGTTCTTCCAGCTGACGGGGTGCCCTTACGTAACCTGTCCTGAGCAGAAAGGATACTTGATCTCTCAGATGTTGTTGAGAGAAGGCGCGATGCTCTGGATGCATTTCGCACCAAAGTGCATGCATTCGCGCCATGTATCCCCTTCGCTCAGGTTCGCTACTCTCGCGGCAGGTCAGCAAGTCATCCCGTAGTTCCCTCGTCCACTTAAAGCGTCCGTGTTCAATGCCTAGGTTGTCAACGTTGAGACCATCCGGTAAGGCCCCTCCCACCTGTCTCTGACCCCCATCCGCTTGGGGTCGATTTATTATTATTATTATTATTATTTTTTTTTTTCGGAATATCCGATGCGGGTCAGTCCTCCCGTGGCCTCCGACGCCTCACGGGAGTCGCGCCGGCGCATCAACTACAGCCACTCCCCACATCCCGCAGGGTCAGTGACTGTAGATACCAGAATCGTGTGCCCTAAGCAGCCGGAGAGAACCCAGAATGACCGCCTTCTGCATTTGACCTGCCAGCCACTCGGCTGGTTTTTGGCAGGCCGGTATGATCTTCAGTTCCGAGAGCAGCGTAGGCTTTATCCCTCCGAGTACACCGATAATAAGGACGACCATTTTGACCGAGTAGCCTGGGTACAGCACTTGGAGCTCGTACCGGAGATCGCGATATTTGGTCCGTTTCTCCTCCTCCTTCAAGGTGATGTTTTTCTCCGCAGGTGCCGAGAACTCAATAACATACATCACCTTGAGTTGATGGTCGAGGAGGACCATGTCAGGCTTGTTGGCTTGGATTAGCCTGACAGTCGGGAACGAGTAGTTCCAGTAAATCCGGCATTTCTCGTTCTCGACAACGGACTCAATATCTCCGGGGACGTAAGGCAGCACTGGTGTCTGGTCTACCTCGTATGAGTGCCTTAGATGGTAGTATAGCACTCGTAAAGCCGCGTTATGTCGGTGGATGTAGGCCGAAATCGCATATATAGGGCATGCAGAAAGTAAGTGCATGAGCGATTCCGGCGCCTGATGGCAGGTCCTGCAGTTGATATCAGGAACCTCTACACGCCACACGCGGCTACGGTAGACCAAGGTGTTGATAACACCATCTTGGCAGGCCATAATGAATCCCTCGGTCTCCGACTTAAGCCCTGCTGACCTTAAAAAGGCGAAGGTCAGCCTGGTCGATAAACCCAGTGTTTCTATGTTCTTATAGAAGACACCATGCTGGGGTTTATCGACATGCTGCCGAAACAGATTTTCCTGTTCGGCAGCTCTAATTCGGACTTTCAGACGATTTGGCTGAAGTTCGGTGACTGACTCAACATCAGCACCTCGCCGGCCTCCTCGCCTGATGTCAAATGCGAGACCGAGTTCATCTGCGGCTCTTTTTGCTGCCTTGAACAATCCTGCTCCCACTCCTACAGTTTCATGATGTTTTACGAACCGCAAGAGGGGATCTGAGCTCCTGAGCTCCATGCCATACTCAGTACTACTCTGCCATGCGTACACTCCAGGCTTAAGAGTCCTCGGCCCCCCCGTTGACGTGGGAGGTACACACGAGGAACGGACGATCTAGGATGAATACTTCTGTGAATATTCATCATCTTGCGGGTATCTCTGTCTAATTGACGCAGCTCATCTACCCTCCACTTTACTACTCCGAAGGAGTAGAGCAGAATCGGAACGGCAAGCATATTAGTTGCAGACACCTTGTTCTTCCCCGAAAGTTCGGAAGACCAAATCTTTCGGAGGCGGTGTCTGTACTTGCCGCGGAGAGAATCTTTTATTTGTGATACATCCTGGATGTGCCTTTGTTGCACACCCAGATATGTATAGGTCTCTCCGGCATCCAGATGTCTTAGGATGCTTCCGTCTGCGAGCTGCGCATCTTCAGAAAATTCCCCGCATCGTCCTCTCTTGAGGTGGACGACTGCACATTTGTCCAACCCGAACTCCATACCAATTGCCCGCGTATATTCTTCGACCACCCTAAGAGCGTTTTGTAGTTCGCGCTCTCCGGAGGCATAAAGTTTAAGGTCATCCATATAAAATAGATGGGTGACCTTATGCCTCCGGTCGCTGGGTGGCCCACATTGATATCCGCGGGTTTGGCGGAGCCCAACAGACAACGGCAGCAGTGAGATGCAGAAGAGGAGAGGACTCAGGGAGTCACCCTGGAAAACTCCTCTCCTAAATGCCACCTGCTCTGTCGTAACCCGCTGTGCACCTGATGTTATGGTGAAGCGGATCTTCCAGAGCGGCAGCAGCTGTTCTATGCATCTCACTAGTGGTGCTGGTACCGCAAGGCATTCGAGCAAGTACAACAATAGCTCATGTGATGTTGTATCAAATGCCTTGCGGTAATCAATCCAGGCCATCGATAGATTCCGCTTGTATTGCACAGAATCCTGTGTAATACAGCGGTCTATCAGCAGGCTGTCCTTGCAACCTGCCATGCCCTTCTTGGAACCACGCTGTTCGTGTATATGCTGGAAGACCGGATCAACAGACCTCAGCGTCCTAGCATACAAGATACGTGTAAATATCTTGTAGCAGGAGTTAAGGCAAGTGATCGGCCTATAATTCCTCGGGTCGGAAAGATCCCCCTTTTTGGGGATAAGCACAGTACGTCCCTTGACAAACCAGTCCGTTATTATTATTACTATTATTATTATTATTATTAAACCATTCTCACCGCTTTAACTGTGTTATATTTTTATAAGCTGAATATAATCATAACATTTTTACGAAGAAACTGTACAGAAATCAATTTTATTCCTTTCCGAACTCAAACTTCAAACAAATTAATCAAAGGTATATTTATTTTGCCTTCCTTTACTTCTCAGAAAGTTAAAAAGTTTCTGTCAATAGTTCTTTTATTTCTTTCACTTGTTTCTCAATTTTTATGTCCGCATAAAGTTGGAAAATTTTATTTATTTCAGAATTTAAAATACCTATATAAGGGTTCAATATTTTATTTCATTTGAATTTCATTGGTTAACGGAATATTGATATATTTTGAAAACTTTAGGTCGCAATTGATTCATTTCAGTTTTTATGTATTAAACAGTCTAAAAAGCATTGTAAATATGAAATTTTAAGTAGTTGGAAGAAAGAAGACAATTTCAAAATATCATAAATTTTATTTTGATACTTTGGTTCATTGCAGTATTAGAATCTAACACAGAGCTAATATCCTCTAGGGCTTATCACACAAACTATTAACTATGTACTAGCATGTAGTAATTCTGATACTTAAGGTTCACAAATTTTAAAATTATTTCAGTAATTCAATTTTACATTAGAAAACGTGACAATTTTTTTAACTACATGTTACAAATTATAACAAATGTTACTCTTGAGTTGCTTGTACCTTGTCCTTGCTAGACGTAAATTCAAATCCAATCCAAATGTCGCATACGTAGACAAATAAAATTTTATAACAGCACCAAAACTATTTTTTTTTTGGACAAAACTGTTTATTTGAGAGCATTAGGCTTAGCAAAATATTCTTACATTTCACAGAATATAATATGCATAACGAATGCTACAAATATACTTTTAATTAAGCAAGATGTAACAATATTCGAATCCAGAAAAAAGAATATATTATCTCCACACTATAAAATATTTAAAAATTCTTTTTATTTCATACTAAAATTGTAAGAGCATATGTGGGTGAAATTAACTTGTACTTCACAACGATATGTATCTTTCAGGATTCAGATTAAAGGTCACCGTGCCTATTCATTCCTTTAGTTTCTATTTTAGCCCCAAGGGTAATTGTAATTTGTTAAACCCTGACATTGTGGCGCCGTTAACAAGAAATTGGTTGTATTAACCATTAATCTCTGCCACGACAGTAGAGATGATGCCACTGCGTTTAAGTTAAATATAAATTAAAAGTAAATATACTGTTAGAATTGTCATATTCAGTTTTTCTGAAGTAATTATATTTTATATGGTTATATTTATAATATGTTGGAAAGATTGAATATATTCTAAGTCGTTACAAAACCAATTCTTCATGTGTGGAATATTTTCGTTTTATCGAAATTAAACTAGTAATCTAACAATACTTTTTTCTTAAGTTCCTTTTCGGCGTAAGGTACGATAGAAAAAAGGTTAATATGGAAACCGTTACGAAATTATAACCTAAATGTAAAATATAATTACTTCGATAAAACTGATTTGGTTCTAGATAAATGGTTTATCCATTGGAGATAAGTGAAAATGTAATAAGCATAAGTTTTTCACGATAAAAGCTATATCTTTGTGCTCAAATTCTTTAAAAAAACTGTTTCTGTTCTTCAGGATTATTTGGCTAAAATTAAAAAAAATGTGACCATCCCGTATAAACCTTGGTTTACCCATCATAATGTTTTCAAATACATAGGTATTCACTCGTCGAGGAAAAACTTATACAAATTTTTAGACAATCCAGAAAATAGAAGCTGAAATAATTTCCCAAATTAACACTGAGAAATAAATCTAATTGAAAATAATTTGGATAAAAGATTAAGATCAATTATTCCAAGAAATATATGTTCTCCAGTATACATACGTTGTTCTTGTAAACCGGATCACTGGCCTCAGTATATTAGCATTCAAGATACTTGAAAATAACTTGTAACAATAGTTGAGACAAATAATCGGCCTACCGATCCTCGGCCAATTATTCCTCTTAGTTTAGATACGCTCGCTTTGCTTTATAACAAACCAGTTCGAAATCTGCTGCCCACCCGTCAATAACGAGCTGAAAGCTCACACCAGATGGAGGTGAATAGAAGGAAGTTTCTCCCACCACCAGTTATTTATGTAGTCTGGGCCTGGGATACGAAAGCTTCTAAAAGATTTCGACATACTTACAATTTGGCAAATTGTCGACAACAGACCGTGACTGTTGATATAGATGGGGAGGATTCGTATGGAGCAACGTACTTTGCTCCACATTTTTTGTGATATTTTAATAGCTGTAGGTACACAAATATTTCATAGACAGTGCTGCTTGATGAAGACACCACATAAATTAGACAACCCTTAAATCCAAGAATAGAAGATGTGTGGAACTTAGATTCTAATCCATTATCTAATCTTTTCGACATTGTCGTCTGGTGGAACTGTGGATGGAACCTAGGAACAAGCTTGACAGTGATTAATCCCGTTTACCACATTCGTGCTCTAGTCAACTGTACTGTCGTGCCGTGCATATCGTGATAGTATGCGTCACAATCGTGATAATAAGCCACTGTCTTGTATGTTGTATTCAACTCTGGATTTGAAAAGTGTGCTCTTTATCCGACTGTAGTTTGTATTTTTCATATGTATGCGCCTCTTAGGATTCTCAACCCCGCTTGATATATTATTGTTTGGTTTTCGTGATTCTAATTTTTAGTCCTCTTGCAAAGGACGAGTTGTTTCGCAGTATTGTACACGGAACAGTTGATTGGTCTCTCAGCTGTTTTAGGCGTTTCGCAGAATGACTATCACATTTTAGGCAATCTGAGCAAAGTCTGGTACAGTTTTTCCAATCTCAGTGTAAACACTATAAAACGCCCGACAAAGGAGTTCACTCATAATTATACCCATGCCATGGGCGTTGAACAAACGGATATCGTTTGTTATATTCAAGCACAATATCCGTGTTATTCCATCGCAGACAGGTCTTGTAATGAGATGGCAGCTGTTCAGATGAACTGTTTACAGATTGGAAATACTACAGCATTAAGTAGAGTTCAGATTGTCTAAGATCTGCGGTATGCCTCGTGCACTCATAATGATCTATTATAAAGAAATTTAATACCTTGGTTATATTATTACGACGCAAAACGTAATTTTCCCATTGAGGCTCTTTTTCGTCATTATGGTGCATAAACATCAAACGATTGAAATATACAGGGATACATACTTAGTGTACAAGCAGATAGTGTGGTAATCATTTATTTAAAAAAAAATTGAGTTTCCTCAGTCTGCAATCGTAATCGAGATTCCTAACCAAAGTACAAGTTCCACCATTACAGTTTCTGGGGTAAATCCTGATCTATTATCAGAAAATATCAGAGTTGTTTGTCAAGAACTCGATATTTGTTGTCAGCGACAACGCTTAATCTTGGATGATATAAAAACAGTTTGCCTAAATTTTCACAAACAAAAAACTATTGTAAATTTCGAAACTGTCATTCAGTTCTCTCAAACATCTAAGTTTCTAGCCCTTTGGCTTGATGAAAAGCTGAATTGGACTAAACATCTTGATTATGTTTGTTTAAAATTAAATAGTGCCTTTTTTGCTATTTTGCAACTAAAGTCGTGTTTAGATCATGACGGTCTATTAAGTGTATACTATTCACTGGCATACAGTCATAGTCATATTAATAATAATATAATATGCTGGGAGTTGCCACTGATATAGAGAGGGTTTTTGTATCTCAGAAAAGAATACTGCGTTTGATATTTAATCCTCAACATCAAGAATTTTGCAAGGATGTTTTTAAAAACAATAACCTGTTAACAGTATTCTGTATGTTTATATTAAAATGCGTTACATATATGTAAAAAGTAATATGTCTAATTTTAAAAAATTGAATGAATACCACAAGTATTCAACACGTCATGGAGATATATTACAAATTCCAAAGCATAAAAATACGTTTTAAAGATTCACCTAAGTATAATTTCATAGTCATTTACAATAACTTGCCAACTTATTTGAAAGAAATTAATTCATATAACAGTTTTAAAACACAAGTAAAAGTCTTCCTAGTTAAATCTGCCTTTTATAATATAAAAGAATTTTTAAATAGTTCAAGTAGTGTTATTTAATATTTGTGTTCTTGTAGTGTAATGCTTATATTTTGTAAATGTTTAAGTGATGTTATTTACTATTTCTATTTTACATACCTTGTGTGTGACCAAAAAATATTTATATATGAATGTCCATTTTGACGTACCATAATGTACATCCAGTGTATCACTGAATGGTTAATAAAGATCTATCTATCTAACAAGAACTCTTAACGCTCGACTAATTAGATATGCAAAACATTACATTCAGTTTTCTTCCAGTAAATTATATTATATTCAGTTGTTTTTATAATAATTACGCCATTCTTATATTCACTTACTTCATTGTATTAATCTTGCTTTAATTTGTTGTAGAATCATCTAGAACGTATTTTAGAACGTCCAGGGAAGATAGTTCAAAGGCATGCACCACTTAATAGAGTCGAAAGCGGAGCAGTGACTGCGGAAGATATGAGGGAAAATGGTCTTCGGAAACCTAGTTTATTTACAACTGTGTTTGAACTACGTGAAGGGGGAACGCAGACTCTAGTCTCTAGGTAATGTCGGATTTGCCTCAAATAAATCTTATTGGATTAGTAATTCAAAACACTATAAAGATAAAGATATGACAAAAATGATTTTCATTACTATATTAATGAAATTTTTAAAGTTCTTCATGTGGCTTCGTGGTCGAGTGGTAACTACACTTGCCTTTCACCTTGGAGGCCCGAGTTCTATCCTCGGACGAGGAGCTAGGATTTTTTCTAAACTATAAATTAATCTTAGCATACTCGGACATTGGGTGTTTGTCCATTGTCTTTAAATATGTAGCCCCCTCCCACACAAGGTACCTTGAGGTACCTTCTGGGATACAAGGACTTGTGGTGTTTAATAATAATGAGTTCGATATTTTAATTTGATATAATGTATGATTTCAGGTATATAGAAAGGGGGTAGTGCCGGTTTGTTTGATTTCACCATAATTTAATTATAAAACTTTAGGTCTCATATGTTTTGGGACAGTTCTAAAAAAGTTAACTTCAAAATAAATATCAGATGTGGCCAGCTCATAACTTTCTCATACCGGTGTATATCATGCTGATCAAAAAAAAATCATTCTATATAATTCCTGACTTACCTCAATTAAATTTTAAAACCATATCTTGAAATGTTTCATTAAAATGTTTAACTGATTAATTTTCAGCGTCCTTCGATACAGGCAATAATAATCCATGTCATATTTTTAATAATTTCTTCTTATTGACAATCTGACATTTCAAATGTCGAATTGCCAACTTTATCCTAACCCCATTTTATGAGGTAAAATTTCAGTTTACATCAGCTTTATTTAAGTACTTCGAAAATATATTTTATTGTGAACGGTATCTGAGTTTAACGGTTACCTCATATCAAGTCCGCTAAAACTAGTTCACTGGGTAATACTAGTTTGCCGATTCAAGACAATGTGTTCCAGGTTTCTGCAATTTCTAGTTGGTTGCCATGTTGAGCCTCAATTACTAATTTCGAAACTACCACCTTAAACTAAACGTCAAAATTGGCAAAACATATATAAACTGTTTCGTAAATTCGCGGCAGCTATGTTGTCATTCTGACAGTTATGAAACAAGTCAATTTAAAGAATAGTAATTTATGTAACCAGATCGGAAAGTGATTCTGTACTGAGCAGGCTGGCAATTTCTAGGGCGAGCGTCAGCGAGCTTTGGAAGCCGGAGAGCCCAGTAAAGTAAATTTTTCGGGTGTGTTTTCTTAAAATGTTTTCTTAACCGCCTCTCAAGTTACCGAAGTAACTGCCAGAAAATCCTTGTGTTAAGTAAAGAGAGACGAAGCCCTACAGTCCGAATCACATCTAGGGCATCGACAGTTCTCTCCCATCTTAATCCACAACAAATTACAAATAAAATTTCTAACTTGCTCCGGGATGGATTCGAACCATCGATATTCGGTACCTCGTAAATAGCTATAAGAGCTTTACCCACTCGGTTACCATGCCCCATATTGCGTACAATATTTTTTCTGCAACCGTTCTTGCTAATCTCAAAAACTTTTTAACTTGAAACCTTTTGCAAACAAAATTCATAAAATTCAACTGACATATGTCAGGCGCTTACTTTCAAAGTAGACTGGATTAATCATTCTTAATTGTTACCAGATACTTTTGTCAACCAAAATTGACATACGGGATCGGTAAAGACTTTACCGATCCCTTATGTTACTTTACCGGAGAAGACTATACTTCATTCATTTATATAAGCATATAAAAAATTGTTTACCTAGGCTCGCAGACCGACCCATTGTCGACCTTCAGTCGTCCATTGTTCTTTAACATAGGCGTGCAGTGCATTATAAATACAGAAAATGTTTTGTTATAATCCCCCGCGCCTATGCTAGAATTTTTTATGTGCTTATATGGGATGAATAGACTATATGTATTTTCCACTCAAAGTATTGACCAAAAACAGTTAACTTCCTTAGACAGGTGCGGAAAAAAACAAATGACACAATTGCCGAAATAGTCATACAGTGCTGCCAGTGTAGAATGTTGAATCATGACAATTCGACAGATTAGTATTGCCCAGCTATGGGCCGTTTTATCAATACTTGGTTAAGTGTTAGTTATCTTGCAGATAAGGTTGTCTGGCAAATAAAGTGGTAGTTCAAGTTGGAATTATTTATCAAGTGTGTTATTATCTGTTAGTTATCTTTTAGTTTGTACAATTTGTCGTAAGTTGGCTGCACTGATATTTCAGCAAACTTTTGTGATTGACTTACATACCTAAAAGATGACTGCCTTATCCTTCGTATGCGTAATACGATATTTGACATTCAAAATAATATTAATTTGTCTATTGAGAATTAAATGGTTTCATAGAAACCATGAAAAGTGAGACGAAAAAACGAGGTGCGAATGATAGTAACACCGAGAGAAAAAATTTAGTGCGTTTTACCTACCAATAAATATAATCATATTTTGGAAAATAAAAATCCGACGGCGTAACTTGGCGACAGAAAGAACAAGATGGGGAAAAATAGGACAGATATCATTAATTATTTCTTTACATTTACATACAGCCTGCACTTTTAATATTTATACTTAAATATTTATTTTTTAATGTATCTATAAATTATGAAACATTATTAGTTGGTCTATTCAAATTCAAGTTCATGTTCATTTAACCCCAAAATATATAAAATTCTGTATTTGTAGACAAAATCTCACAAAATAATCATGATCCTGCATTTCTTCAAAATGATCACCTCTCTCTCTCTCTCAGCTCAGCACATATGGTCTTCCCTCCCACCCGATTAATTCAACAATTTACTGGTTACCAATTAGATAATCAAATACATCCATTTTTATAACAATCTGACTGAGGAAATAAAAAGAATTGAGATTTTATCTGTTATTTGCCTATTGCGCTTGCGCTATTCTCCCTATCCTTTAGTTAATTTGTTATCCACTACCTGTGGAAGTTATAGTTACTTTATCCAGCACATTGACTACAAGGTACATTGATAAACAGTTTAACCTCTAGATAATCACTATTTGTCAGAAGTTAACTTAACCCAGCATTGCAAAAACTGGCCATAACTGGATTTAACTGAATATGCTCAATAATGCAGTAAAATCGCTTCTCCATCTCGCTTATTTCTGGTAGCTTTTTTTTTTTTGAAGGTATAACTAAATGGGACCTTCACAATCTTGTTGAGAATCATTTTGGCCATCGAAATGAAATACTACCACTTTATTTAATAGGGCCAAATTTTGCAAAATCAAATTATTTATTAATGTAAAGTAATTCGAAAAATGTTTTTCAAGGCATACATCGCGTTCTTAAATCAACGGTTTGAGCTACAATTATGAATTTTTGGACACTCACTCAAAAAAAACAGTGCGCTTGTAGCAATGCTCACAAAATTTTCAAAATGTAATGCATTTTCGAGAAATAGCCCCAAAGTCGCCACTAGCAAATTCGTGTATATAAAACTTCGTCATGCGAGGAATTATGATAATTATTAAACATTTGTGTATATACAGGGTGTCCCAGCCTCGCGTCGGCCAAATGTCCTGGCTCTCTTATAAGAGATATTGAAAAATATCAAAAACAGGGTGATAGAGGGCGCAAAGGTGCATAGTTGAAAAATATTTTGAAATATACAGGGTGACCCATTTAGGCGTGACGACATAAACTTATGTTTTTTAAATGGAACACTAGATATATTATCACATATTTGAATTCTCCTTTTAAAGAAGACTCAAACGATATGCCACTTGATGGGTCTGCGATGGGTCGGTACCATGATATGGGTAAGTTTATACCAAAAACATGCCAACTTTGTGAGCTCACTGTGACGTAATGGAAGAAGATTTTGAGATCTAGATTATGTCAAAAATTGTCAAGTACCCTGTAGTTTACGCTACTGTTATCAGATCTAACGAAATCGGTCATTTTATACCGGGTGAGTCAGGAAGCGCCAAAACTATTTTTTCTCATTTTCTTCAAACGGAACGCTCTGTATATTATGACACCAAAGGAAAGCCCTTTGAAAGAGCTTTCCACTGATGTAAAGGTTCAAGAGTCTATCTATCATGGGTGCCAAGAATTTGATGGCAAAATGGCACAATTCGAGGTTTATTAAAAAATTACGCTTAATTTTCAATTGTTTTGTGAATTTTCGCTGAAATCGGCTCTTTTCAGTAAAACAATTTCGAAAATAATGATATCAACTTATTTGCACCATGATAGTTCTCTGCAGACAAAAAAAATCAAGAAGAAGAGGAAACGAAAACTTTATTTGGAAAGAAACTGGGTGGAAGCACTGGAAATTAAACTAAATGTTCAAAAATGTTCCCATTCTCCCTGACACACAGCCGTAAATGATTTTCAGTTGTTCTTCGAACATCGACTAGTGTAGCTATTGAAACATTGCGAAATGTTGCAGCGACTCTTTCCTGCATATCCTCCCTGGTTGTGGGCCTCACCCTGTAGACCTCCTGCTTCACATAACCCCATAGGAAAAAATCCAAAGGAGTTAGGTCTGGAGACCGTGCCGGCCATCTTATGGGTCCTCCATGACCAATCCATTGTTCCCCTCTCCAATTAATTAAAAAATCTTTTACTATTCGATGGTTATGTGGGGCGCACCGTCGTGCTGGAACCACATGTTCTCTCTGACGTCTTCATCTACATCTTGAAGCAGCCCCTTTAAATTCAAACGCAAGAAATTGTGATATCTTCGGCCATTTAATGCCCCATCCTCAAAAACCACGGTCCAATGACATGGTTGTCTATTATACCACCCCATACATTAATTGACCATCGATTTTGGTGATCCACTTGCCTGACCCAGTGCGGGTTTTCAGTCGCATTATAATGCTTGTTATAGCGATTTACTGTCGCATTACTGCGAAAGGTAGCTTCATCGGTAAATAAAACCTTTGATAAAAATTGGGCATCTTCGTTAATTTTATTTAGCATTATATTGCAGAAATTAATACGATTTTGAAAATCTTCCCCATAAAGGTCTTGGTGTCATTGAATGTGATAGGGGTGATATTTGTATTTATTGATGATACGATTTACAGAAGTTTTACTTACATCGGTTTGTTGTTCAATTTCACAACTTGTGAGGATTCTCTTGCACATGAAGCAAAACTGTCAATTCGTGTTCTTCATTATTTACAACCATGTTCCTCAATTTTCTTTTGGTATAACACACATTACCAGTGTCCTCAAATCTTTCTTTCAAGTTTTTGAATGAGTTGGGATAAGGAGTTCGTCTCTCGGGGTATTTCATGCCATAAATCCTTGATGCCAATAAGCAATTCCTATCAGCTTCTCCCTCCCAAACAATATATCATATCAGTTAACTCTTGTTGGGTGAATTTCATTGTTACTCGTTCGGTTATACTAAGAAAAATATCAACACTCGAAATTTTACAACAATAAAGTAAACTATTGACAAGACGGGTACTTTTATGACAGGTACCTACTTGATTTTTTCGAATTTATTTCGATAAATTGAAAGTTAGAAGCAATTTGAAATTCCCTACAATTTTTTTTATTTATTCTTTCGATGATAGTACGTGGAACAACAGCTTCCCAAACTTAACAAAAATTTTACTATCTTTCATTGAATTGAAAATAAAAGTACTTTTTGGTCTTATTTTAGAAGAATGAATTACACCATTTTAAAGCTGAGAAAAAAATACTACGAAAGCTACGTTTTATTAAGCGCCGTTCTAAAATAATAAATCATTTCGCGACAAAATTACGTCGGGCTAGAAAATACTTGTCATGACATGAATTTATACACGTATTTCAGAAAAAAAAAATTAAATTTATCAGGCGTTGACTATTTTATACTTAAGTATTTTTCTGCACTGAAGGTATTTTTCTCCGAGTATAAGAATAATTATTTTTGAAATTTTCTTACTGAAAAGCGTCGATTTCAGCGAAAATTCACAAAACAATTGAAAATTGACCGTAATTTTTTAATAAACCTCGAATTGTGCCACTTTGCCATCAAATTCTTAGCACCCATGATAGATAGACCCTTGAACCTTTATATCAGTGGAAAGCTCTTTCAAAGGGCTTTCCTTTGTGTCATAATATCCATTTGAAAGAAATGAGAAAAAAGTAGTTTTGGCGTTTCCTGACTCACACGGTATAAAATGACCGATTTCGTTAGATCCGATAACAGTAGCGTAAACTACAGGGTGTTTGACAATTTTGACACAATCTAGATCTCAAAATGTTCTTCCATTACGTCACAGTGAGCTCACAAAGTTGGCATTGTTTTTGGTACAAACTCACCCATATCATGGTACCGACCCTTCGCAGACCCATCAAGTGGCATATCGTTTGTCTTCTTTAAAATGAGAATTCAAATATGTAATAATATACCTAGTGTTCCATTTAAAAAAACATAAGTTTATGTCGTCACGCCTAAATGGATCACCCTGTATATTTCAAAATATTTTTAGACAATGTACCCTTGCGCCCTCTATCACCCCGTTTTTGAAATTTTTCGATATCTCTTATAAGAGAGCCAGGACATTTGGCCGAGCGAGGCTGGGACACCCTGTACGTATAGTCAAATGTAGACAAAATATTAAAGAAGTTTATAAAAAAGATTCAGCTCATTAGGTCCCATAATTTTCTAGAAAAAAATTTTTATTCTCATTTTCATAGTTCCGCGCTGGGACTCTTGGAATCGCATTTGTATTTAAAATGACGTTCAATGATCACTGCAGTGTAGTGCATCGGACATATACTGAGCAAATAGGAGGAGCTTGTACAATAGTCTAATTCGCATTTTATTTGTTTACTAATTCTTTGAGATTGGTAAGTAGGTTATTATATGAAAACTAAATAGACGAGAAGAAATAGTTTTACTTTTAAAATTAACTGCAGTTTATTATTCTCATAAATGAATTGAAAATAGAGTGAATATATGTTATGTTTAATTTGTGATAATCATTGTGACTTCTAAAGACAAGATTGTCAACAAACCAAGCAAAAAAATGTTATTAAGCATAATAAAAGCAGTTGAATCCAGACAAGATGAATTTGCAAAAAATATTCTTGTCCATAAAAATTCAATATTATCTGGTATAAAAAGTTTTAAATTTTATACATCTTATCGAAATTCGTATAATAGCAGAAGAAATATTACTACAAAATTAATGCCTTCTGATCCTTCTGCTTTGCCGAGCATTAGTTTAAATGAACAGCTTCGACTCCAAGTATTGATTTTTTTGACATAGGTACGTAAAATGTGTTTATTTTGTAAAAGAACCGAAAAGAATAAACAAAAAAAAATAACTTTCATACAAGGTGTTTCAGAGACACAAAAAAAAAAACTTAGTAGATTTTGATGAGACAAGTACAAATTCTAATAATTTTTTCTATATCTCGGTCCATTTCTGATATGAAAGGGGCTGAAAACATCCATCAAATCACAAACCAGTAAATAAAACAAATAACAAAATTAAATAAACCTACATGGTTTTCCACAAAACATCAACCACCATATACTGTACCTGACGCGCGTTTCGCCAACCAAGTTGGCATCATCTGGAGATTATTCAAATTAACCTTATGTTAACAATGTATCCCATTTATACCTAAACTATTGTTACCGCGATTAACTAATCAATAGAGTGGACTATATGGGATTGGTCCTAGCTCTTATCTTATTCATGCTAAAAAATTTCAAATTTAAAAAAAAAAAACACTCTGTATTAGGGTCGATTCTGTTTCACATAACAAGGTGGTTTCTTGTTATTTTAGAGAGTTCTTGTTATTTGTTTACAAGATTTATAAATCACCTCTGTCTTATAATTCTGACAAGACGTTTTGTCACCTCAAAGAGATCTGGCTTTTGATTCTTGTAATCTTAGCAAGCCCATTTTAGTATTAGCTGAAATCATAACAAGATAAAAATAGTGTTTAAAAATGGCTGTTAATCCACTATTTATTAATTTTGAACTTTTCTTGAAGGATTTCAAGACTGAAAATCGGTATAAGCATTTTTTTATTTTATTCAATAGGTAGGTAAGTACTTAAAGTACATAGAGGGTGCTTCTAAGATAGGGCTCCAAACTACAACATATAGTACTCATCAAAATAAGTCAAAAAGTTCTAATAAACATATGCCACGCACCCCTAGAGAGTTAGAGGCCCTTAAAGGGGTTCAGATGAAATTGATGTTTTCCTATTGTTTGAAGAATTCATCGATAAATAGAATACATTTTTGGTATTCACTTAGTTTTGCATGCTGAATAAGATCCGCTAGTTCACTGTTGGTTATTAAAATTATGGGCGTCTCTTTTAGGAAGGAACAATAGTGTTTCACCCTGTAACTTTTTTGTTCAACTTTCTTTTAACTTTTACTATAAATGTAGAATTTTTGGACATTTTTACTTAAAGAAGGTCCTCTTTGTTTATGTCGATATCGGCAACCGCTATCGAGTAAGTTTGAAACTTATCATGATGCATGGCGGTAACAAAATAAAGTAGCAATTCAATAAGGTTATTAATAGAAGGAAAAAGTATGTAGCTATCATCGAAGAAAGCAGTAATTAATGTAAAACAATAAATTAAGGCTAGTAACACGTTTGCAACTTAACATTTAAAATAATAGTGAAACTAAACCTTAATAATACAACTGTAATTTTGATATGACAAATACTTACATTTTAATTATAAAGACAAAAAAAATAAATCAGAATAAATTTTCGAAATGACTGCCCCCTATTTGGACGCACAATGTAGCCCGACGTTTTAATGAATTGCTAACTCTTTCTTTGTAAAAATTAAAAGAAAGGTGATAAAAATTTTACAGGGTGAAATACCTTTATACCCCCTAAAAAGGGACGCCCATGATTTTAACAACTAAAAATTAACTAGCGCATTTTATTCAGCACAAAAAATTAAATGACGTCATAAATGTTGTCTATTTATTTTTTACTGTTCTTCAAATACTAGCAAAGAAGAAATTTTATCACAACCCCTTTAAAGACCCCTAGACTCCCTAAGGGTACGTTTTATGTCACATGTTTATAAGAACTTTTCGACACACTGTAGAATTTTGGAACCCTATTTTAGAAACACCCTGTATAATCAATTCTTAAAATTTTTGACAACTTTTAAGATTACAAATTAGAAATATAAGAGATACAAGCAATCTGTTTGAGCTACCAAGTAAAAAATTTATTAAACTATTTCGTTTAAATAAAATATCGTCACTGCGATTAATTCAAGAGTTGGAAACATTTATGGATGAAGCATCAAGAAAACATAGCAAGAAAAGATACAGTACCATTTTATTTTATTTTATTTTATTTGTTTTCCTGCCTCGGAACATATTTTTTTTAAGAACCAAAATCCTGTTAAAATCACGGAACAACGATTAAAATCGTGATATTGTAAAAACAAAAATTGGTAACTGACATTGTTATAACTTATAAATTAGATTTCTCAAAAACTATGATACCTAGGGAGCTGATCTTTGTATAAAAAGTCTTTTATAGTTTTTTTCTACATTTAGTTCCATATAATACATACATAAATTTTCAATAATTAACATAGTTCCTCGCATGGTAAAGTTTGCAATGCATGGATTTGCTAGTGGCGACTTTGGGGCTTATTTTCTTGAAGGCTTTACATTTTGAAAAATAGTGAGTACCGTTAGAAGTGCACTAGCTTTTTTACTAAGTGGCTAAAAATTCATAATTGTAGCTCAAACCCTTGATTTAAGAACACGATATACGTTTTGAAAACACATTTTTCGAATTACTTCATATTCATGAAAAATTTGATTTGCAAAATTCGGCCCTATTAAAAAAAAGTTATAATATCCTATTTCAGTTGGCAAAAATGATTCTTTACAAGATGGTGAGGGACCCATTTAATTATACCTTCATTTTAAAAACAGCATATAATTTTGGTCTGATTTTACTCCACTACAAATATTTACTTATACCTAAACTATAAAGTTTAGGATATTTTTAGGATAATAATCCTTAAGGCAAATGAAATGTAGAAGCATAGATTGTCGAAATCGTAACACTATCTTATTTTCTAAGATTATTTGTTATAATATTCATATTTAAATAAAAATTAAAAAAATCTATGTTTTGTTCCACAACTTTTTAGTGATCTAACTACATCGATGTAATGTTCATATAACGTCACAAATATGTTGACAATTGACAAAAAGTTTGACGTCAAATAAAGATGGATTGAATTTAGATAATGATATGAAATACAAAAAGCTCACGAACAAAATTAAAAAAATTATAGAAAATTATCCCTAACTTTAATGTAAATAAGAACTTTTCACAAAATAACACCACGTTTTCCAAACTTCAAAATCTAAATAGCTTTCGAATACTGTATTTTGTAAATGCAAAAAAAGTAGACTTCACTGTTCCAACAAGTCAGGGTTAAAGGAGATAATTTTATAATAGTTTAATAATTTCACTGGAACGTTGCCAACTACAAATATTTATTTACCTTTTACTATGTCATATCTTAGAAAACCCACCAAAAACCATCTGTTTTGGTGTGGGAGGGAGTTACATATCAAATATGCTGGAGCGGGGCTATACACATACTAAAAAGACGAAAAACCTTTAGTTTTTAATATATTTTTTTCTTACAAAATGAAAATATCTGATGTGGCCAGCACATAACTCTCTTATACCAGTGTATGTGGAGCTTATTTTCAAAACGCAATTTCTGACAAAACTTTTATTGAAATAGATGGCATTTATCCCGTATTAATAAACTCTTTTAAAAACCGTATATTTATTTTAGCAAAATGCAACTTCTGTAACTTAAAATACATAATAAATGTAGGGGTCATATTTTTTTAGTTTTAGAAAATTATGAAATTACATTTTTAAAGTGCGATCCTCCCATGTCATCCTGATCTAAAAAAACTCATTCTAATTTAATTCTTGACTTAATGAAATTTTAAAAGCGTACCTTGAAATATTTCATTAAAATTTTTAAATAATCAATTATCAGCGTCCATCGTTACGGTCAATAATAATATTTTTTAATAATTTTTTCTTATTGACATACTGATATTTATAATTAATATGTTCCGTAAGCCAACCCAGTTTACCAGAGCGCTAATTAGCGATAACTAAAAAAAGTGGCAGTGGTTGTTTCTTGGTAGTTGCAGTATTATTTACGGAATGTCTGTTATCATTCATTCACGATGATGTTCTGTGCTGTCATCAGTTTTATAAGTAAATTATAAAGGTTATTTACAATTTACATCATCTTACCTTAAAAATATCTCAAATTAAATTTTGAATAAATATAAAATAACAGATTACCGAATGAAATAAATTTCTCAAAAAATAATTAAATAATTAGTAGTAAAATTATTATATACAAGCTTTATTAACTCCTTAGTTCTAAATAATATATTGATAAAATTTTTTTTTGGAGGACTGAAGTGATTTTATTATTTTATCTTGTATCTTATCATTCACCTTCCTATAATCTTTTCATTTAAATTATAAAATTAAAGGGTTGTAAATGGACAGAAAGGTCACGGGCTAAGTATATACTTTTGAAGTTTCAATAAATATTTATCATACTACTCTAAAATGTGAATTAGATACATGATTGGAATGTTATTAACGTTTTCCGATCTGTACAACCAATACCTATACGCTCCGGCATAGTCATATCTTACGCACTCATGTTTATGTTAATACTTATAGAATAATATATAATGCAATGTTGTCAGACTAATAGAAAAATATCGAAATATTTTTTATATTGAAAATTTTGTTCCTGTTCATTTTGACGGAAAGCAAACATTTCGAATGAGAGGCGGGCCTCCTGTCCCCCACTAAATCTGCCAGCGAGCGGGAGAAACTGACTGACTAAAAATGGTACGAGTCCTTATATATTTATCAAAAACCGTCCGCAGTTTTAGAGAAGTAGCGCAGATTAAGATGATACTGTATTTCAGAGTATTTTAGAAATGAGCAACAAAGTAAGCCCTAGATCTTTTATTTAAAACATTTTTTTCATATTTCTTATAATAAGCGATATATTCCTCGCACTAATGGGCCACCCTGTATATGTAATGGTCTTATTACGTCTATTCTTAAAATTAACTGAAAAAAAAATGTTATTGAGTTTTTATTAAATAATATAACTAAATTTAACTGTGTAAAATCAACATCTAACCTGTAACATACATCAAGTAATCATTCGCATTTTGAATATATGGTGACATTTGTGTCGCAATTATTACACACTGAAATTTTAATTAAAAATTTAAAAAAAATGTATCGGCTTATTACTGAATTTCTTTTTTATGAAGTTAGAATTCTTTTATCGGCTCGGTGGTATGAAGGAGAGTAGCGGGCTGTTCCACCCAGAAGACCCGAAAAAAGATAATTCAGCAAATTTCCAGCTTACACCGGCACTGATGAGCTTGTCTCATAATGACGTTAAATAAGTAATTAAAAATACATTACTAGTATTCTTATCTTTATTCATTTATGTTATATTGCCTAAAAATTAGTTGTCGCTGTCGTGTCTAAGAACTTCTTTGACCAAATAATATTTAATTATTCTTCCATGTCACTAACTAGTATTATTCTAACATTAAACAATTAAATTATTTTTAATCATAAAGAATCTCATAAAAAAAAGTTAACAGTACTGCATACCGTCGAAATTCACCCTATATATGATTCGTAATAGACCTAAATATTCTATTTTCACTTCTTTTTCAGACCTTCGTCCTTTGATTTGGCTAGCTCCACGCTGGCTCAAATTGCTAGTTATGCCGCCTCAACTGGCCTGATTCTCAATATAGGAGACGTGAAAGCTTGGTTAAAAGAGAAACACAACGAGGGAGATGCTGAATCAGCGAAAACTATCCTTTGTATGCCGATAATAAATGGTCAAAGGACGCTTATAGGTAGATATTTATTTTCGTAGAAGATTAACTATTTAGCTTACAATTAGTGGAATTTCGTAAAGAAGAAACTAAGATAAAAAATTCATATCAAAATTCGTGTTCAATGATTTTTGGAAAAGTAGTTAAGAGTGTGCCCCATGATTGAAATAAAAATTATTATACATAATAATTTTTTAACTTGGCATACACATTTCTAACTTTAAACCCGTTTCATTATATGCGAAAACTATTTCTTTTTATTTAACCCTAAACGACTTAAAACTTTTAAGTTCTTAAAAATAGAAAATACTAATCCACATGTGATGTCCTACGGGTTGAATAAACAAAATGTAACATGTTGTAAAGCTTCAAATGTTGTTTTTATTCGATGTAATTAAATGAAATAATCTTACATTTGGTAATTTTAATTTCTTAGATTCCCAAATGTGATATTCCATAATGTACTCGTATGTACTCAAATTTAAAAACTTTACAGTTGTAAAGAAAATTTAAAGACTTTGAAAACAAGGTATCCTTTGACGCCTGCTCTCATTTAAATTTTTTCAAGGGGTTGCTTCCCTCGCATAGGGATTAAGTAACGGGGTTGAATTTATTTTCGAAGACAATATCGACATTTTAGCATTTTTATCGAAAATTTATGATTCATGATTTAACTAATCAGGCCGCTCCACGTCAAATACACCTATTTAGAAATATTATGCAAATAATTTCTGACCTCTAATCCACTCCATATTATTGAAACCAATTATCATCGTTGTCGTCAGGATAAAGAGATTCTGTTGCAGGGAGAATACTCTGTGTTAACAAAGCCAAATATCTCTACATTGTTAAATGTTCCTGCATAAAAAGGAGTTCAATTATATTTATTGTCGGTACCAGCTGCCCAAATATTCGCTTTCTGGAGTCTTCGTTGCATACTTAAATTAACCAGAGAGGATTATGTTGGACCCAATAACGACAGTTATTTATATTTACAATTACATGCAACATGAAGGTGGCTTTGCCAGAAAACAAAATGTGTACAAAATGTAGGTTTTGTCTTGTCTTTATAATTTCGCACAATTATAACCTTTCATCGAAATCTTTTTCGGTAAGTTCTTGCAGTAAATGTATCTTGTAGGGGTGGAATATTTCCTTTTTGAGAATTATGCGAATAGATCTTTGTGAAATTGACCACCGAAATTTACTCAGCCTTGTATGAAAGCAAACTATGCCTATGTACATTTATCGACCTATTCAAAATATTTTGACACGGTCAGTCGAGGTTTGCCCTTGCAATCACTGGAGGATATTGGAATTCGGGATACATGTTTAAACCTCTTCAAAACCTACATATCCAACAAAATCCAGTGGGCACGAGTGAATGATGTACTGAGCGTGTCACTAGTTATTAAATGTGGACTATCTCAAGGTATAATTTTGGGCCCAATACTATGTTCAATACATGTAAATGGTTTGTTTTTAATAGAAAGCAGAGAAAATATTATCTCTTTTGCAGATGACACTGCGATATTCTATAAACGTAATAATTGGGAAGAAGTTAAAGATCCAGCTGAATCTGACCTACGTATCGTAGAAAATTGGTTAGACCATAAACTATTAACTCTGAATTTTGAAAAACATTCTACCTACCTTTTAGCTGCAATAAAGCAAAAACTTATGCTTTTTATTCAAATAAATATGAATACGTCGGGAAATCAGTATGCCATATTACCTAAGACGGAAATAAAATATTTGGACATTATCATCGATCATCACTTAAAATGGGATTCATATGTCAGCCATATAAGTAAAAAAATTACAGTATGTTATACAAATATAAATGTCTACAAAAGATACTCAACGTTGCGTTGCTCAAATGAAAAATACATACCATGCGTTGATTGAATCCTATTTAAATTACGGTATAATAGAGTGGGGTGGAGTAAACTCATCTTGCTGCACTCGAAGTCTTACAAAAAAGGTTTCTAAAAATAATGTTGTCAAAAAGTCACAGATATCCAAGTGAATTCTTATATACAGAAGCACAAGTCTTAGATCTTAGACAAATATTTTATTTTCAAGTAAATATAAAACAACATTTACAAAAAAGTATGCAGTATTACCTGGATACAATTATAATACAAGACAAAAACAAAAATTTATCTATCCTCTAATGTTAAAACTATTGGTCAGCGATCATATAAATTTTTAGCTTCCAAATTATACAATACTGTCTCGGAAAAAATAATAAATATAAAAATAACTTGCAAGTTTAAAAGAAAACTTAAACAATTTATATTAGAAAAAGACAGAAAAATATGTACAGAACACATCGATTTAAAAAATAACACAGGCACACAAAAAGAAGTTTTGCACTACCTACCAGACTATTGTACCTACATGTAAATTCTTAAGAATTTAGAGAACCTGGGTTGCCTAATGAACATAAAATTACACTTCTTGCACTCTCATATAAATATCTTTTCTGAAAATTTAGGAGATTATGAAGGACAAGGGGAACGGTTTCACCAAGATATTCGCCAGATGGAGGTAGTCAATATCAAGAAAGATGGGATGAGTATATGATGCCAGACTACTGTTGGATGTTGAAACGGGATACACCAGAAAATACAAAGAAGAAAAAAAGAATGTCATTACATAGGATTTTCGAAAGTAAGAGGGTACAATACAATAAAAGATCGTAACGCAATTTATAAAGATTTTTTTGAGATTATGTAAAAATTCTAACGTGATGGGCCAATACTGACCTCGCATTCGGTTTCAGCACCCCCAAATACTAATAGGTAAAGTGGTTGGCTCGTTTAGGCTTTAATTTATTTTTAACCACAGTTTTGGATAGTTATTACCTGTTTTTGGAGGTTATGTCAAAATCCTGACGTGATGAGTCAATTCTGACCTCAGATTCGGTTCCAGCGTCCCAAAATATATAGTGGTATGGTAGTCTGTTGGGTGGTTCAATTTTTTTTTGTGTGCCTGTGTAATTAGTCAGGCAAAAAAAAAAAGAAATCTAAACCGAGGCACAGATTCCATTACACAATAGAATACATATAAATGTTATAATCTTTGGGTGTTTATTATATTATTTCAGTTTATTTTTTTAAATTTATTTATGTACAAAAATATTGCTTAATCACATTATGTAGTTTATTGTTTTAAATAGATATGTACTTTTTTAAAATATTACTTAAATGCAGGTATGTGTGTATGTGTGCGCGTGTGCGGTGCATGTGTGCGTGTCTCCATTGAGTACTTTATTTATTTACGTATTATACATTTTTGTTATTTACCATTAGTCCAAGCGCAACTGTAAAAAATGATTACGATTATATAGAGAAAATATTGTATATACAGTGACCTCAAATCACTTGCTTAGGCAACCCTGCGAGAACCTGATCCGACAGCAGGAAAAAACACTTCTGGTATTCATTTTGGTGTAGTTACTAGTCCCATAGAGTTAGAGCTTTTAACTTTTATGAATTTGTTGGTCGGTAAGAGCTCTTTAGGAATATATATGGTTGCCGTCATAAATAATGATCAAACATAATGGCAACTTAGTTTTCCTTTTTTTTCCTGTTATTACTCCTCCCATCGAGTTGGGGTATTTTTTTATCAAATTAAAGTTGAAGTCCTACACTATCAGAAAAAATAGGTTGTCACATCCTACATTGATTGTAATACCTGACAAACTACTTTATAGTTCAATTAAATGAGGGAAAAGGTGACGAACTTTTCCAATCGCGCAAATTGATGAGTGAGATATCATTTTAACGGGAATTTTGCGAGGATTAACTCTATGTAGGTGATAATGTGGTCAAACCCCTGGGGATAGATATGAAAAAGTTGCTTACGAAAGTTGTTGAAAATAAAATTTTATGAAAAAAATATTGATTTTTTCTCGTAATACTATAAAAAAAATGTTATGTGCGATAAACGATCAGATGATGAAGTCGAAGAAGAATGTTTTTATTGAATAAAAAGTTTTGTAATATAACTGAATGTAGTCATAAAAATAAATATATAATTAGCTGAAAAATTATGTAATTTTATTTTCATCACCTGAAAGGCATGCAGTATAGAAGAACGAGTATTTTGTAATTTTTTAATTGCTTGATTTATTGCTGACAAACAAAAATGTTTTTTTGAAAGGCAATTTATTTCCAATAACTTTCGTACGCAACTTTTTTTCACATCTCTTACAGTTTCTGATAATAGAAATAGTCGGGGTGGTTTTTATCCCCCCTCCCCAGATGTCTGACCGAATTATCACCAACATAGGGTTAATTCGCGCAAAATTCGCGATAAAATGATACTACCTCACTCATTAATTCGCGTGCTTGGAAAAGTTCATCACTTTTTCCCCTCATTTGATTGGACTATAAAGTATGTTGCCAGATATTACGATCACTGTAGGATGTGGCAACCTATTTTTTTCTGTTAGTATAGTGTAATCCCATTTTAAATGCCTATCTAAATAAATTACTAGGTATTTTACAACTTCCGCCTCTTTTATTTTTATTTGTTTGCAATGTATATTTATATTTAAAGAGTCAAAATCTGGTATGTGCCTGAAACGTAATAACATTGTTTTATTGAAATTTATTGTAAGGAGTTTATGATTAAACCAATTAATTTTGTCATCAATATCATTTTCTACTTTTTGTTTTAAACTCGATCTTTATAAAATAGTTTATTTCACTAATTTGCAACATATAAAATATCGGTCTCTTTGATGGCGGTAAAGGAATCAAAGAAGCGGGGGTTCCTCCTAAGAAAATAATATATATGAATTTGTAGATTTAGATATGGAATCATAAACTGGAATTTTACACAGTACTTTAAATAGACTTTGTGTAAGCCAAAATTAGATCATTAAGGTAATTAAAAAAAAACTAGATATTCAACTCAAAATAGTACAATGATAAAAAAATTATTTAATATAAAACTGCAAGCAATTATATTTACACATATTCTATTTTCAACAAGCAATCTATTCTTATACCGCAATGTTAATTATGTAAAACAAAATAGAAGAAAATACTGTATAAAGATTTTCTGTCAGAAAGTATTCTATTCAGGATCAAAGTACTATAATATTATTCCACAAACCATCAGAAATGAAATAAATATAGTTTAAAAAAAACTAAAAAACACGCTTTTAAAGCACATCAAACTAAATAGTGAAAATAATTATTAATATAAACTGAAAACAATAATGAACGAAAAATACTAGTATTATTGTGAAAAAAAGCGTGGGTTGCTCGATATACGAAAAATATGGCACAAAGCGCCCCACGCTTTTTTTCACAATAATACTAGTATTTTTCGTTCATTATTGTTTTCAGTTTATATTAATAATTATTTTTCACTTTTTAGTTTGATGTGCTTTAAAAAGCGTGTTTTTTAGTTTTTTAAACGATATTTATTTTTCACTTTTTAGTTTGATGTGCTATGAAAGCGTGTTTTGTAGTTTTTTTTAAACTATATTTATATTGCTTATTGATGCTGATATTATAACATATTACGATCCAACAGATATTTCTGAAAAAAAAAAATTTTTTTATTTCAGCCATGGGATTTGAACTCACGCCCGAGGAGTCCGTCGTTTCGCGTCGACTAAGACTTGCCCGCTCCGCCAACGACCGAACTGATAATCACGGAATACACTTACAATATTAAACCTCTTGCTCTCACGCAGAGGATACGTTAGGAAAGGACTGGCGATCCTGATCAGGATAATGATATAAACTTATCAAATTATTGTATTGTTACCGGTTCTTCGTAAGTGTACAAAATTTCAATTAAATCTGTCCGTTTAAAGTGGGTCAAAATCGAGTCCAAAGAGTCGGTTACAAACAAACAAACAAACATACAGGTGAAGCTAATAAAAGCGTGTTAAAAAAAGCTTACCTACTTCTATTTATAAAGTATGGAAAACAGAAGAAAACATGTTTCAAAAAATTTTAATGCCTTTTCACCTATCAGGAGAAAAAAGAAAAAATGTATTCAGAATAAAATTTAGGTATATATACTTTTTCACTGACGAAAATTTCGTCTTGTATTATAATGCATTAAATGTGTTATAAAAAAAGGCCAAATCTGTATAAGAGCACAACACAAATTACTTATAATTTAGGTGTTATTTTTATCATCATGTGAAACTGTAATTTTCAGAATTTTTATATTTTGAAAGTACGCCTTACAATTGCTCGATTTGCAAACGTTCAGAATTTTCTATCAACGATTACCTTTCAACAGTATCGAGAAGGGATATGAATCCCACCCTACAGTGACCAGATGCTCGACAGACAATTATCTGTGGTTTTATGTGGGTCACTGGTGTTTTTTACGTTAAAATAAGACCGTATAAATACTGCATAGTTCCACATTATAGAAGCACAAATCTTAACTCCTAATGAAATATTTGTTTCACTGAAAGTGAAGAAAATATTAGAAAATTGTGACGTAAAGAGGCTGTTAAATCGTTACTGGCCTTCCGATCTGTGGAAGCATTTCCCAAACATAGGAGTCATTAGTTAGGTAATTGCCAATATCAGATTCAGCAGGAAATGTAGTCCATAAGCCTGTAATAGATATCAGTATCAAGGTATCGTTACCGGTAACGATACCAGGTATCGGTTTCGAAGTATCTACACTAGGTGTCGGTGTCAAGTATTAATATCAATACAGTGATATCAATAAAATGTTTGATATCGACACCACGATACCAAAAATGGTATCGAAACTTTGCACACCCATATTGCCTCAAGCTAAAAATGTATTCATGGTCTTATTATTATTACTAACCGTATGAGATTATCCTAGGTTCCGAGGATATTGCATGCTATACTGTCCAGCCAGTGAAAGAAAAATATTGCCGATAAGTTGCCAGCATTCTGCAAAACCATATACTAGGAATATAATCTCTTCCAATGAGTAGGTGCGGATGCAAACGATCACAAAAATTTGCAATAAACTAATTCATTTATTTCATTTACACTTAATTGTGAATGGAATGTAGAAATCACATTCTCTCCACGGATCTTTTCCCGACCAGTATTACTGTCATGCACACAGTCAAAAATTAGAAATCTTTGAACTATCTTCCGACAAGAGCGTTACACATGAGGAATAGACTATCCACGATGAATACTTGTGTAAATACAAATCTCTGTTATACAATTCAGTTTTTTTTGCTGTTATGTGGGTGGGAACTACGAAATCGTGCCACATTACATAGATAAATCACACATTTTTGATATACCCTTGATATAATGATGAGTAATGACTACAAATTATCAATTTAATAACGGCACATGTCTATGTTTGGTAATACTACATTTTGTATTTGTATAATTTAATTTGTTTTAGTTAGCTAAATTTGTTTGAATCGATACCTACAAAATAAATGGCGCAATTACCTATTAAATAAGCTAAAAGACGAATTGCCTTTGGTTTAGCCATAAACCTAATTAGAAACATAAATTTCATTTAAATTGTATTACAGATGTATACGAGATCAGAATATAAATGCTAACTAGCTGTAATTTATACACTCGAAGGCTGTCGACTGCAGTCGGCGATTACTAATATCTATCTGCCTAATATTTAGCAAAACATTATTTTGGTTTTCTGTTATTAAAATTCTAGTGATACTAGGTTTTTAAATTGGATATCTAGAATTAGTGTAAATTAATAATTCTATATTTTATTTTTTATTTAAAGAATATTAATGATTACTGTTAATTTTAAAAAACATTTTTTTTAAATCTTTTTCATTTTAATAATTTATAATATCTTGAGAATTGGAAAATAATTCTTAAAATATCTCAAATAATTCCCACCTATTGGGGTTAATCTACAATCTGTACAAGAGGGAAAGTGAGCTCCTGAGGATGTTACATGCCATAGTCAGTACTACTCCTCGGCCCTCGTTGACGTGGGAGGTACACAAGGAGCGGACGATCTAGGATGAATATTTCTATGAATATGCATCATTTTTGCGGGCATCAATGTCTAATTGGCACATCTCATCTACCGTCCAACGGCAAGCACGTTATTTGTAGATACCTTGTTCTTCCCCGAAAGTTCGGAGAACTAAATGGTTCGGAGTCGGTATTGTACTTGCCGCGGAGAAAATCCTTTATTTGTTTTACGTCCTGGATGTGCTTTGTTGCTGCTTAGGTCTGCGAGCTGCGCATCGTTCTCTGTTGATGTATCAAACATATATATATATATATATATATATATATATATATATATATATATATATATATATATATATATATATATATATATATATATATATATATATATATATATATATATATATATATATATATATATATATATATATATATATATATATATATATATATATATATATATATATATATATATATATATATATATATATATATATATATATATATATATATATATATATATATATATATATATATATATATATATATATATATATATATATATATATATATATATATATATATATATATATATATATATATATACATATATATATATATATATACATATATATATATATATACATATATATATATATATACATATATATATATATATATATGGTCAGAATGCTACTATCCGACCGACATCCTAGATGTCTCTGTGGCGGATAGCGACTTGCATCACAGCAAGTACCGAGAGCGGCGACCCTAGCCCAGGTGGACTAAACTAATGTTATTAAATATGATTTGAAGGAAACAACTACTCAGCGTGCAAATACCCCGACCTGCATTGAATTACACCTTCAAATCATGATAGATCGATAGCCAATATCATTTGTCAATTCCCAACCAGACATAGATCGATTTCGAACTTATTTGTTCTCTTCAGTATGCCATAGGTTATGGAACAGACAAATGATAGTGGCCAACCTGCTAGTTATATACTAACTAAGGTGAAGTGAATAGTGGTGAGAGGTATGAAACTTCTCATATGGTCTGAATGCTACTGTCCGACCGACATCCTAGATGTCTCTGTGGCGGATACGACTTGCTATATATATATATATATATATATATATATATATATATATATATATATATATATATATATATACATATATACATATATACATATATATATATATATATAGCTAGCCCTATGACTACACTTTTTTTTTGGCAAACGTCAAACCATCCTATTTGCCAAAAAAAGAAAGTGTAGTCATAGGGCTAGCAGACAGAGCTATCACACTCTCAGATCCCGAATATAGACAAGACGCGATAAATAAAGCCAAAGGCGCACTCACAAAAAACAATTACCTCAATACATTCATTAACGCCATATTCAAAAAAGAATAAATAAATTTTACAATGACAACACACGGACGAACGAAAAATCTAAAAATAACAACCATCAACCAAACTATATATCTATACCATATACAAAAGGACTATCCCAACAAATAGGAAAAAAGTTAAAAAAACACAACATTAAAGTCAGCCATAAAGGGCACAATCTACTTAAGTCCAACTGCAGTAAATTAAAAAGTAGAGTACCTAATTCAAAAAAAAACTCATGTAATATATGAAATACTTTGTGAAAACTGCAACAAAGTATATATAAGACAAACTGCCCAACATTTAGAAAAAATAATTCAGGCTCATGAATATGATAAAATTAATAATACGGCTCTTACAAAACATGCACAGACAACAAAACACAAATTCGACTTCAACAATACAAAAATAATTGCAACAGAAACCCACAACAAGAAAAGAGAAATTCTCGAAATGATAGAAATAAAAAAAGAATCCAAACTACTACCCCAATTATTTAATTAAGTTAAAGTAGGTTTCGCTTAAATTTTCTATATCAGTGCGATTATTTATGGCGTTGGTATGTCTTTTTATTTGTAGGATTTCATGTATGTTTCTTCGGTTATAACTAGGTTCTTTTTCTAATATTTGTATGTTGTTAAAATTAAATCGGTGGTTTTGTTCTATGGCGTGTTTGGCTAGTGCTGTCGTGTTTTGGTTTTGAGTTTTTATGCTATATTTGTGCGTGTATACTCTTTTATGTAGATATTGTTTAGATTGGCCTATATAGGTACCATTACAGTCGTTGCAGTCTATCTTGTATATAGTGTTAGTTTCGTCTTCATTACAACATGAAATCAATTTTTACATCTGACCGATACAAAATAATAATTCTTGAAATAAAATATCTTAATATATATTCACTATTTAAGCAAAACACCCTCACTAAACCATATACATTCCAACGTTATCTCTGTAACATAAACAAAACTTTAAGAGCACACAAACTATGTTAAAATATCTCAGTTGCGTTAAAACAGACAACCAAATAGCATGTAATAGAAAATTTTAAAACATTCCTAATAAATAATAGTGTAAGTAAATTTTAATGTATAATAACAATAACTGTGTTTAAAATATTATATTAATTGTAGTTCTCTGATGATGGTGTAATAAACCGAAACGTTAGAAAAAAAAAATTTAATTAGTTGTACCTGACCGAAATCCCCACAAAAAAAAACTATCAATATTAATTGATAATAACGGTCAAGAAAGGAAATATATATATATATATATATATATATATATATATATATATATATATATATATATATATATATATATATATATATGTATATATGTATATGTATATATGTATATGTATATGTTATATATATATATATATATATATATATATATATATATATATATATATTGCGGTTTCGCCGGAAGTGACACTAACTTTCGATTTTTAAATGGAACACCCTGTATATTATTGCATTTTTCAATTCTGCATAATTTTCTGAATCCAATGATACTAAATAAGTGCCATTTCAAACGTCAGTATTTTTTATAATACAATTTTTAGTTTTCCATTTAAGTGTGCCATGATGGTTCCGATTTATTCTAAATGACCCGTGTAATGCTAGAAAAATCGAAATCCCATCAAAAATACTAAATTACGTGATTTATGAGCAAATAAGATTCATCAAAATGGTTTTTGGGGCCAAACTCAATTTTTTCAAATGCAACCATATTGGTACCGTGATACCATTTATTAGTACTATTAATAAGGAATTTATTCATATGTGTATTAAAATGTGCGATAAATACAATCACAATTACAGCTAAAAGAAAATAAGAAAATACAATTTTGTTCTAATTACCTTGTTATACATAAGGTGGCTTTGGAATACAAAAAATGAACACAAAACATTACAACAGTTGTTCAAAATGCTGTCCAATAACGTCAATGCACTTCTAAACTCCATAGCTGTTTCTCGAAGAACGTTCGCCAATTGCTGGGCTGTTATGCTATTAATTGCGCGTCTTACTCGTAGCTCCAGATCTTCACGGATTGTAAGAGTGGTTGCATAGACAATATTTTTTAAATGACACCAAACAAAGCAATCAAGGGTTAACACCCCTTGATCGCTTTGTTTGGTGACCTTGGAGGCCATCTCACAGGACCATTCGTCAAAATTACGTTTTCAATTACTATCCTTGAATTATGGGGAGGAGCGCCATCTTGTTAGAAACACATTTCCTGTCCTAAATGGAAAGGTAATTCAGCTAAAATGTCATCAATTTCATTTTGCAGAAATCCCAAATATATGGCACCAGTCAGGGGTCCTTCAAATAATATTGGACCAATGATTCTACTACCTATTATTCCAAGCCAAACATTGGAACCGAACCGCACTTGAAAGTTGTCCTCCCGTAATAAATTTAGATTTTCTTGTGACCAATATTTTGTATTTTGTCGGTTAAATAATCCCAAATTTATAAACCTAGACTCGTCCGAAAATAAAATCATTCCCAAAAAATCATTGTTTGGCTGCATGTTATTCTGCAAAATCCAATAGCAATATTCCATCCTATGTTCGTAATCATTTTCGTACAAGTGCTGGTGCAATTGGTATTTAAAAGATTTATAGTGGTATTTGTGCAAAATTCGGCTTATTGTTTGGTGATTGATTTCCAATTCAAACCCAATTCGCCTTAAAGAAACAGTCTTATCAACTTCTACTCGAGCCAAAACATTACTTTCTCTTCCTTCGTCAAGAATGAAATTTTCTTCGGGATCATTGTTGGTGTGAGACCAACAATGGAATTGATTTTTAAGACGAGTAAAATAATTTCTCGCTGGACATTGTCTATCAGAATAACTATAAATAATTAACATGTCCACTTTTTCATCATTTGTATAATTTGCGGCATTTTGAACACAACTAACAAGAATTTTTTAACAATTTTTAAAAACACAATAAAAACACCGGTAAACCAACAAATGTTTGACAGGCTAAATATTTGTTCCATTTGAAAAAAATTGAGTTTATCCACAAAAATCATTTTGATGAATTTTATTTGCTCGCAAATCACGTAATTTAGTATTTGTAAAGGGATTTTGATATTTCTAGCATTACACGGGTCATTTAGAATAAATCGGAACCGTCATGGCACACTTAAATGGAAAACTAAAAATTGTATTATAAAAAATATTGACGTTTGAAATGTCACTTATTTGGTATCGTTGGATTCAGAAAATTATGCAGGGCATTCTATTTAAAAATTGAAAGTTAGTGGCACTTCCGGCGAAACCGGAAGTGAAAAAAAATCACTTGTATGTCAAAAAGTGCCGCTTATTATGTATATAGGATATCCCAAATTTCAATCAATTATCTTCAAAACTAAAGGAGAAAAGGGGGTGATCCTGTTACACGCGGTATATATATATATATATATATATATATATATATATATATATATATATATATATACAGTATGTCCGCGGATGGGGTTTACAATAGGTGTAATGGCTAAAATTTTTTAACTTTTCGAGAAAATGCTATTCTTTATAAAAGTTTTTGCTTGCTTAAAAAATAGTAGTGACGTTGACAAAATATATTTTTTATACGGGGTGATCAAAAATTACAAAAACTTAAAACTCCGTAAGAGTAAACTGATTCTATTTTTTTATTTTGGAACAAAATGTGAAATAAAAAAAGTTGTTTCTAATTATATGGTCTATCCAAATCCAAAATTTCATTTGAATATTGCAATGTTTCCTAAACTAGTGAATTTTTAGTAAAATCTTATTTTAGGAACATCCTGTATAATTTCTGTAATGTTCTTTTTGATTGTTAGGTGTGTTGTTACCTAGGTATGTCTACATATCATGATATATCTGCATTAAAAAATAATTTTTAAAATGTTACCTGTCGAGCAAAGAATTTTTTTAGTACAGTGTTATGGAGACGGTAAAAGTTCATACCGTTACGTTATTCAAAAATTTAGTCAGAGATTTCCTAATGTGTATGTTTCGAGAATGGCAGTTCATAAATTGGTCAAAAAATTAAAAAAAAATGGTTCAGTGCTTGACGTAAAGAAAGAGAAGAAAAATATGATCAAAATGACGCCGCCACATTATTAGTGTTGGCATCTGTTGCTGGAAATCCCAAAATTTCGTTGGTTAAAAAAAAGTTGCATCCAAAAAATTTTGAAAGAAAATAAAATATTTCCATACAAACCACATTTTAACCATACCTTAGAAGAAGGGGATGAAGCAAAACGACTAGATTTCTGTTTATGGGTAGGAAATGATATTTTAAGTGGCAACACGAATTTTTATAAATTTATTATGTTCTCCGACGAGTCGACTTTTTCAACAAATGGGACTGTAGCTTCACAACATGTAAGGTATTGGAGTGAGACCAACCCAGAATTTAGAATTTCTACCGGAAGGCAATATTTAAAAAAAGTAAATGTCTGGTGCGCTATTTCGTATCATGGCATAATAGGGCCATACTTTTTTAAAATACGTGCAATAGTAACTCTTATTTACATATGCTTAATACATTCTTTTTTGATCAGTTAGAAGCCTTGCCGATGGAATATCGTAATAGAATGTATTTTCAGCAGGATGGATGTCCAGCACATCATGCCTGCGTCGTACGTAATTGACTTAATAGCAAATTTGGGCAAAGGTGGATTGGACGAGGCGGTCCAGTTTTGTGGCCACCAAGAAGTCCAGATTTGACAATTGCGGATACATTTCTTTGGGGGCGTCTAAAACAAATTACCTACCGACAACCCATAGACAACGACGCACGTTGAAATTCTAAAGCAGCGCATTTCGGCAGCAACATTCGAAAACGAATGGAAACATGCGTTCAATTTGGTGGAGGAATTTTTGAATTGTGATATAACGTCAGAAACTTCAAATATGTATGCACTTTTATAAAATCAAAATTGTTTATCAGGTATTTATTCTCCTTGTTCGAATGCAATTAGCTAAATAAAAATTTGACAAAAACCGACTAGTATTTAACTAAAAATTCACTAATTTCGGAAATATTGTAATATTCAAATGAAATTTTGGATTTGGACATACCATATAATTAGAAACAACTTTTTTATTTCACATTTTGTTCCAAAATAAAAAATATAATCAGTTTGCTCTTACGGAATTTTAAGTTTTTGTAATTTTTGATCACCCCGTATAAAAAATATAATTTTTATCAACGTCACTACTATTTTTTAGGCAAGCAAAAACTTTTATAAAGAATAACATTTTCTCGAAAAGTTAAAAATTTTAGCCATTACACCTATTGTAAACCCCATCCGCGGACATACTGTATATGTATATATATATATGTATATATATATATATATATATATATATATATATATATATATATATATATATATATATATATATATATATATATATATATATATATATATATATATATATATATATATATATATATATATATATATATATATATATATATATATATATATATATATATATACATACACACACAATTGTCTGTTCCATAACCTATGGCATACTGAAGAGAACAAATAAGTTCGAAATTGATTTATGTCTGGTTAGGAATTGACAAATGATATTGGCTTTCCATCTATCATGATTTGAAGGTGTAATTCAATGCAGGTCGGGGTATTTGCCCGCTGAGTAGTTGTTTCCTTCAAATCATATTTAATACCATTAGTTTAGTCCACCTGGGCTAGGGGTCGCCGCTCCCGGTACTTGCTGTGATGCAAGTCGCTATCCGCCACAGAGACATCTAGGATGTCGGCCGGATAGTAGCATTCAGACCATATGAGAAGTTTCATACCTCTCACCAATATTCACTTCACCTTAGTTAGTATATAACTAGCAGGTTGGCCACTATCATTTGTCTGTTCCATAACCTATGGCATACTAAAGAGAACAAATAAGTTCGAAATCGATCTATGTCTGGTTAGGAATTGACAAATGATATTGGCTTTCCATCTATCATGATTTGTAAGTGTAATTCAATGCAGGTCCGGGTATTTGCCCGGTGAGTAGTTGTGTCCTTCAAATCATATTTAATATATATATATATATATATATATATATATATATATATATATATATATATATATATATATATATATATATATATATATATATATGATTAAATATGATTTGAAGGAAACAACTACTCAGCGGGCAAATACCCCCGACCTGCATTGAATTACACCTTCAAATCATGATAGATCGATAAGTAATATCATTTGTCAATTCCTAACCAGACATAGATCGATTTCGAACTTATTTGTTCTCATCAGTATGCCATAGGCTATGGAACAGACAAATGATAGTGGCCAACCTGCTAGTTATATACCAACTAAGGTGAAGTGAATAGTGGTGAGAGGCTGTATATATATATATATATATATATATATATATATATATATATATATATATATATATATATATATATATATATATATATATATATATATATATATATATATATATATATATATATATATATAATTAAATACAAAGATATCTAGATAAATTTGAAAGAAAATAATACAAAACATCGTGTCCAATTACTATTCTTACGTTTTTACAATAAGAATTATGCCCGTTCGTGCAAAAAATGTTGTATACACCTCGTGAGTAAGAAGTGCTTTAATCTCTTGCATGAACTACTATTGCCGGGACTAAGACACACACTTTACTCCCTAGGTGCATAAATAACTTTTTTCGTTGATAACACTGAAAAGCCTTGTATCTACAATTTTTGCTACAAATGAGAATTTTGTTCCATTGGCTACATTATAATAAGGTGTACATGTGCGCAAAAAATTGCATTTGTAGATTCCTCACAAATTAAATATAGCGATATGCATAAACTCATATGTATTGAGCTTTGCATAATCTTTTTTTTGTTTCTTGGTCCTCGTATAAAACTGAGAAAAAGACAGATACGAGGTTTTGCAGTGCCACCGACGTTATTCTAATGAATTCATTAGATTATAAGTTAAGATGTAACTGTTTTATGTTAACGTGTTTTAAATGACGCCATCTAGAAAAAATATCTATATGATTAAAAACAGATGCACAATAAATTTTTATGTTTTATTATAAAAATTAGTGAAGGATATTGTATCCTCAAAGAAATCTATTCAGACAGCACGTGGATAAACCTATGTCTTCTATAAGAACATAAAAACACTTGACTTGTCGACAAGATTGATCTTCTCCTGATTGAGGTTAGCCAGACTGAAGTCTGAGGAAGGATTCATTATGGCCTTCCTGACTGGTGTTATCAACACACTGGATTCGCTCCACGATGGGTTTAGAGATATCTGATACTAACTCTAGGGCTTACCGTCAGGCGACGGAATGGCTTACGCATTTATTATCTTTATGTCATGTGTACGCGCTTTTAGTCTATCGGTACAATGCGGCATAACGAACGCTGTATTATCATGCGGGGTAGATTAGACACCAGGGACTAAATTCCGGAATTGAGTGAGTAGAATTATTAGGAAAATAAGAGAGACGGAAATATGTGTAAATAATAAATTAGACAGAGAAAACACTTCACTTTTGGTAGACAACTTTAGAATAAAGCCTCAGAAGTCCCCGGAGGTACAGAGTCCGTTCAAGAACGAGCAGTGCCGAAACGTTGTAAAATTGTGGGTTCCGTGTATCTACGATGTGAGCCTGTTAAAGTTCTACCCCACGACAAACTGGGGGTTCGGCAAAATTTACAGGTACACTGGTAATCTTATCTCCTGATGTCGCTGATTGATCTTTCTAGCAAAAGTAGGCCGATGTTATGTGATTAAAAACAGTTTTCAAATTATAGATCATTCTTCTTGGATACTCAGCGATATCATGTTTAAAAACTGATAGGTATTAATAATTATATAAGATTCTAATACCTACAGATTTGTGAAAATACAAAAATCAAGTTGATTTTTTCTTGATAAGAAATTATAAGTAAAATACAATAATAATTTATTTTAAGCGAGCACTAAACTGGACTTTGCCTTACTTTACTTATGTACATAATTCGCCGGTGCGACTCCCGTGAGGCGTCGGAGGCCACGGGAGAACTTTTCGGCATCGGATACTTCGAAAAAAATAATAATACTAATAAGCCTGCTGATAGACCGCTGTATTACACAGGATTCTGTGTAATACAAGCGGAATCTATCGATGGCCTGGATTGATTACCGCAAGGTATTTGAAACAACATCGCACGAGCTATTGTTGCACTTGCTCGAATATCTTGCGATACCAGCACCACTAGTGAGATGCACAGAACAGCTGCTGCCGCTCTGAAAGACTCGCTTCACCATAATATCAGGTGCACAGCGGGTTACGACAAAGCAGGTGGCATTTAGGAGATGAATTTTCCAAGGTGACTCCCTGAGTCCTCTCTTCTACTACCGTTGTCTGTT